>CM075454.1:32971134-33053634 GCA_037832335.1 Carallia pectinifolia
TAGTTGCGTAGTGTGTTCGGGAAGGCTCGCAATGAGGAACCCCCAGCAGCACGCTTGTACCGGGCACCGGGGAGGTTAGGTGTTGGACCGTCGAGTAAAAACCCCGATAGAGTTGTTGGCATATTGCACGGACTCGTAGAACGGGCATGGATGTGGACGTGGGGTGGGCATAAACAAGGTGATGGGAAAATCGGCTAAGGCATTGGCCATCGAAGAAGGCTTGAAAATGGCCAATGAATGGATTGTGGCAACTTGCACCAACTCGTTGAATGGGCACGTGCTGGCCATGTCAGCAAGCCAGACAATGGGAAAATCGGCCGGGCATGAAACCGACCAAGGAATGGATTGTTGGCACCTCAGACCGGCTTTTGTTGAATGGGCGTGGACATGGGCTGGCCATGTCCATGAGCAAGGTGATGGGAAAATCGGCTAAGGCATTGGCCACCGAAGAAGGCTCAAAAACGGCCAAGGAATGGATTGTTGGCAACTTACACCAACTCGCTGAATTGGCATGTGCTGGGCCTGTCAGTAAGCAAGGTGACGGGAAAATCGACCACGACATGAAAATGGCCAAGGAATGGATTTCTAGCAACTTGCACCAACTCGTTGTCGTGTGCACGCTCAGCGTGCTGCGCGTCGAGCCTGCCGCACGCGCGTGCAGTCCTTCAGAGCGCGGGCGCCACGAGCTGTGCGTCGGGCCTGCCGCATGCACGCGTAGTCCTCCCAGCGCGCTCTGGTAGCCCAAATGGTTCAAAGGCCGTGCTCTCGAGTTCGGAACAGCACTCGGGCAATGGAACTATCGTTCCACTCAACCTTTGCTCGAACAGAGCCTTTGTCCCTTTATAGCACGACTGCCATGCCTGTTTCATCATCGGCCCCCCTACCATTTGGTTGGGTTCGTGTCGTGCGTGCGGTCACGGGCATCGTGAAGGAATGCTACATGGTTGATCCTGCCAGCAGTCATATGCTTGTCTCAAAGATTAAGCCATGCACGTGTAAGTATGAACTAATTCAGACTGTGAAACTGCGAATGGCTCAGTAAATCAGTTATAGTTTTTTTGATGCTACCTGCTACTCGGATAACCATAGTAATTCTAGAGCTAATACGTGCAACAAACCCCGACTTCTGGAAGGGATGCATTTATTAGATAAAATGTTTACACGGACTCTGCCCATTTCTTTGATGATTCATGATAACTCGACGGATCGCATGGCCAACATGCTGGCGACGCATCATTCAAATTTCTACCCTATCATCTTTCGATGGTAGGATAGAGGCATGCAGGAGTTGGCGGCACCTTGCGCCAATTGCTAGGATGGAACTTTGGAGTCGCTGAGCACTCCTTGAAGCAAAGTGAAAGCTAAGAGGATCAGCGTAGCTACGGGCCTACAAGCGGGTCCCAGTGTGGACCAAGACTTGGGTTGGACAAAGGATGCTGGGCTGCATGTTCGTGGGTTCCATCAAATGGGCCATGGGCTTGGGCCACGAGGCCCAAAACACAAGACTGGGCCTTGGCCAAGTCTGGATGGCACTGCGTAGCACCGAGTCTCCTACGACGTGTGGAATATGAGGACGTGTAGGTGTGGCTCTATTCGAGTGGCCGAGCATCAGGATAATGCTCATCAGATCGTGCATGGCAAAAGATCATGGGTAGATAATACTTATTGAGATCAAGTGATGGATGATCGTGGGAGATAAGGCTTATCAGGATCAAGTCATGGATGAAAATGTGTGAAGATGATGGTTATCAGCGACGATAGAGATCGTGGGGAGATAATGTTTATCTCCAAGCCCTAGATAGCTGGGGGTGTCAGCTATATATAGACCTTATAGGTTGTCATTTGTACTCAGTGAAAGAAAGAAATCACTTAGAGAGAAAGAGTGAAACACTGTTGAGAGTTCAAGTAATTGTTCCTTTGTATTACATGACTTAAGTAATAAAAGGTTGGTAAAGGTTCTCGTATATGCTCTTGTGCCTCTTTTGAGTGTGTGAGTTGTGTGCCTACTTACAAAGTTCTATTGTGCAAATCATTGTGTGTGCGGTTGGTTGAGACTAAGTGTGATTTAGTGCCATCACAAGGAGAAATTTTGGGTGAGAAAATTAGCCCTGTGACAGCTGGTATCAGAGCAAAAAGGTTCGACCAATGGCAGTTGGTTCGGGTCTTGATGTTGTACGTGAGCGCATAGGGAAGCTCTTTGAGGTACTCGGTGAACTTCCGGAGGGTGCAAATTTCACCGTGTTCCCAACATTGGCGCTCCATGAGCAGTACATAATTGATCTGCAACGGCAACAAGAGGTGGTGGCCTCTTCAAACACAGCTCTTCGGCTTGAGGAGTTGGAGCGGCAACAGAGATAGCCATCCTCAAGAAGGCTGGAGCTTCTCAACCAAGCGGAGGTATTGTGGAGGGCTCAACCAAGATGAAGGTGCCAGAGCCAAAAGCCTTCGAGGGAGCGAGGGATGCCAAAGAGATCGAGAACTTTCTATGGGATATAGAGAAGTACTTCAAAGCTGCCTGAGTGCCAAGCAACGAGAAGGTTAATCTGACTAGCATGTATCTGGCCAAGGACACCAAGCTGTGATGGCAGACTCTGTTGGATGACAATGCAAGTGCGGGCAAGCCTAAGATCGAGATGTGGGAGAGCCTAAAGAAGGAGTTGAAGGACCAGTTCTTGCCCTGCAGCACGTCATCGGTTGCGAGGAAATCCTGGAAGAAGTTGAAGCAGAGTGGTACGGTGCGTGACTACGTGAAGGAATTCAGTTCCTTGATGCTTGACATCCGCAACAAGTCGGATGAGGACAAGCTTTTCAACTTCCTTTCTGGTCTACAACCCTAGGCTCAACTTGAGCTTAGAAGGCAAGGTGTGAAGGACCTTCCTTCAACAATGCCTGCGGCTGATGGTTTAGTTGATTTTTGGATCAACAAGTCTCCTAATTTTGATGCTAGGAAGCAGCCCAAAGACAAGGGTAAGAAGAAAAAGGAAGGCAAGAAGGATACGCACAACTGTGGCGACAAGGATAAAGGCAAAGACATCTACCAAGAACAAGGTAAAGGCAAATCTAACTCAGGTTGTTTCATATGTAATGGACCACACAGGGCCGAGGAGTGCTCCAAGCAAGAGAAGTTAAGTGCCATAGTTGTTGAGGAGAGTGGCCCCTCGGATGATGTTGGCCCCTCTCGTGTCAATCCTTTGCAGTTGGTGAGTGCTGTGCAAGTTGGATGTGCCCCACAATCCGGCTTGATGTATGTAAAGATCGGGCTCAGTAGTAAGGAGTTGATAGCGATGGCTGACACAGGTGCTACCCACAACTTCGTGGCTGAGACGATGGTGGAGTCACTTGGTCTAAAAGTCACCAAGACCGGGAGTTGAATGAAGGCATTCGACTCAGTAGCCTGGGAGGTGCTTGGCACGGCACTGGGAGTGGAGGTAACTGTGGACAATTAGTCTGGTAAGCTTAACTTCACTGTGGTTCCGTTAGATGATTTTGATATCATACTGGGGGTTGATTTCTTTGTGAGTGCAAAAGTTGCTCTATTGCCTCACTTGGGTGGTCTCATGATCATGCATGAGGATCATCCATGTTTCGTTCTTGGGACGTTCACTCCCTCTTCCAGTATTTGTGGGAAGTCAGGTGGTATGCTATCAGCTATGCAAGTGAAGCATGGGCTGAAGAACGAAAGAGTCACCTACCTTACGGCTTTGATGGAGATCATAGAAGGTATTGTTGTGGAGGTGTCTGACAGTGTAGCAGATCTGTTGGGAAAGTTCACTGACGTGATGCCTCATGAACTCCCCAAGTGTCTTCCCCTGAGGCATGCCACTGACCACAAGATCGATTTGGTGCCCAGTTCCAAACCACCAGCACAAGCCTCATATAGCATGAGTTCGCTAGAGTTGGCAGAACTAAGGAAGCAGTTAACGAAGTTGCTGGATGTAGGCCTAATACAGCGCTCTAAAGTGCCATATGATGCCCTGGTGTTGTTTCAGATGAAACACGATGGATCCCTGTGGATGTTTGTTGATTACAGGGCTCTGAACAAGGTAACGGTAAATAGCAAGTACCCTATTCCATTGATAGTGGACTTGTTTGGCAGGTTAGCGAGAGCCTCATACTTCACCAAGCTGGATCTGCGGTCTGGATATTGGCAAGTCAGGATTGCAGAAGGAGATGAGGGGAAAACCACGTGCATCACTCACTATGGTTCCTACGAATTCTTGGTGATGCCATTCTGTTTGACTAACGCCCCTGCTACTTTTTGTAATTTAATGAATGATGTGTTTTATGACTTTATTGATCATTTTTGGTTGTGTATTTGGATGATATTGTTGTGTATAGTGAGTCCTTGGAGGATCACTTGTCCCACCTGTGGTTGGTGTTGTCTAAGTTGAGAGAGCACCAATTATATGTGAAAAAGGAAAAATGTGAGTTCGCCCGACGTGAGATAATGTTCCTTGGGCATAGGGTGAGTCGAGGGCAAGTTAAAATGGACGAGAGAAAAGTCCAGGCAATAGTGGAGTGGGAGGCCCCTACCAAAGTGTCTGAGTTGAGATCCTTTCTTGGTTTGTCTAACTATTACAGAAAGTTCATGCAGGGCTACTCTAAAAAGTTGGCCCCATTGACAGACTTACTCAAGAAGGATAGACCCTAGAGGTGGACCACAGATTGCCAAGAAGCCTTTGACAAGTTGAAGGCAGCGGTGTCCACGGATCCGATCTTGAGGCTGCCTGATTTCGAGTTGCCTTTTAGTGTGCTAACTGATGCCTCAAAAAAAGCCATTGGAGGTGTGTTGGTGCAAGAAGGCCGCCCCATTGGCTATGAGAGTCAGAAACTCAATGATGCAGAACAACGGTACTCAGCCCATGAGAAGGAGATGTTGGCAGTGGTGCATTGCCTTCGCACATGGAGGGTGTATTTGCTGGGTACCAGGTTCGTGGTTCGAACCGACAATGTTGCTAACACATTCTTTTAGACTCAAAAGAAGCTTTCTGCATGGCAGGCACGGTGGCAGGAGTTCTTGGCTGAGTACGATTTTACTTGGGAACACAAGCCAGGAAGGCAAAATCAAGTGGCAGATGCCCTAAGTCGTTGACAAGTGAAAGAGACGGTCAAAACCCGAACCACATGCCATTGGTTCTCACCCAAAATTTCGCCTTGTGATGACAGTAAGTCACACTCAGTCTCAGCCAACCGCACACACAGAAGGATTGCACAATGGAACTTTATAAGTAGGCACACAACTCACACACTCAAAAGAGACACAAGAGCATATATGGGAACCTTTCCCAGCCTTTTATTACTTAACACAAGTAGTACAAAGGAACAATCACCTGAACTCTCAACAGTGTTTCACTCTTTCTCTATGAGTGATTTCTCTTCCACTGAGTACAAATGGCAACCCGTAGGGTCTATATATAGCTGACGCCCCCAACTATCTAGGTCTTGGAGATAAACATTATCTCCCCACGATCTCTATCGTGGATGATAACCATTATCTTCCCACAACCTCATCCATGACTTGATCCTCATAAGCCTTATCTCCCACGATCATCCATCACTTGATCTCGATAAGCCTTATCTACCCACGATCCTTTGCCATGCACGATCTGATGAGCATTATCCTGATGCTTGGCCAACCAGATAGAGCCACACCTGCACATCCCCACGCTCCACTAGTCGTAGGAGACTCGGTGCCACGCAGTGCCTTGCAGTGCCATGCAGACTTGGCCAAGACTCAGTCCTGTGTTTTGGGCCTCTTAGCCCAAGCCCATGGCCCATATGATGGAGCCCACGAACATGTAGCCCATCATCCTTTGTCCAACCCAAGTCTTGGTCCACATTAGGACCCGCATGTAGGCTCGTGCCTACGCTGACCCTCTCAGCTTTCACCTTGCTTCAAGGAGTGCCCAACCACTCCAAAGTCCCATGCTAGGAATTGGCGCAAGGTGCTGCCAACTCCTACATGCCAAGTGTTCATGGGGTTAACAAACCACCCCCACCTGTTGAAGCCAACGTCCTCATTGGTAAGGTTGATAGGTAGTCTTCCGCCTGCTTCTCGAACTGCCATAGAGTCACATCTCTTTCCTAGCTCGCCTCACTATCTAGGGCATTCTTCCACTGCACCAAGTACTCAACCCGCCTGTTCTTCTTACTTTCTCCTTACGTTCGGTGGTCTACAATTCTCTCCACTTCACGCTGGAACTCAGTTCTGATTGTAGGGGGAGCACCTCATGCTTGTTTCCTTGGAGGCTTATCACCCGCTTCCTCGTGGAAGGGCTTCAAGAAACTCATGTGGAAGGTTGGATGCACCTTCAACCTTTCTTGGAGCTACAACCTGTATGCAACCTTGCCAACTTTTTTCACCACTGCGAAGGGACCATCATACTTTGGAACTAGCCCACGATGATGCAGAACAGCGGTACTCAGCCCACGAGAGGGAGATGCTGGCAGTGGTGTATTTCCTTCGCACCTGGAGGGTGTATTTACTGGGTACCCAGTTCGTGGTTTGGACCGACAATGTGGCTAACACATTCTTTCAGACTCAGAAGAAGCTTTCAGCATGGCAGGCGCAATGGCAGGAGTTCTTGACTGAGTATGATTTTACTTGGGAACACAAGCTAGGCAGGTAAAATCAGGTGGCAGATGCCCTAAGTCGCCGACAAGTGCAAGAGACGGTTGCTGCCCTCACTGAAGTGCATAGTGACTTGCTAGACAAAATTAGGGAACAAGCCCGCACGAGTATAAAAGGTGAGATCGCAACAACAAAGAATATTCCTTCCCCACAATAGCATAAAAGGCGAAACGGCAACAACAAAGCATACTCTTTACGCGTACGAGTTTAAAATGCAGGATGGCAACAACAAAGCATGCTCCTTACCCGCACGAGCAGAAAAAGCGAGAAAGGAACAACAACAAAACCAGACTCCTTGCCCACACGAGTATAAAAGGCTGGACGGCAACAACAAAGCATATTTCATTCTCGCATAGGTATAAAAGGCGAGTAGGTAACACCAACAAAACTAGACTCCTTGCTTGCACAAGTAAAAAGGCGAGATAGCAACAGCAAAGCGTACTCCTTACCTGCATGAGAATAAAAGGCAAGACGGCAACAAGAACAAAACCAGATTCTTTGCTTGCATGGGTATAAAATGTGAGACAACAACAACAACAAGCGTAGATACCTTGCCCGCAAGACTATAAAAGGTAAAATGTACAACAAGAAAAGTATCGTCCTTGCCCATACGACTATAAAAGGCGAGACAGCGACAACAAAGCATGCTCCTCACCTGCACGAATATAAAGGGTGAGGCAGCAAAAACAATAAATGCAAACTCCTCGCCCATACGAGTATAAAAGGGGAGATGGTAAGAACAGCAAAATCATACTTTTTACTCGCACTAGTAAAAAAGGCGAGATGGGAACAGCAAAGCATGTCTGCACGAGTATAAAAGGTGAGACGGCAACAGCAAAGCGTACTCTTTGCCTGCACAAGAATAAAGGCTAGACAACAACAACAACAAAATTAGACTCCTTGCCCGCACGGGTATAAAAGACGAGACAGTAACAGTAACAAAAGCATATTCTTTGCCGACAAGAGTATAAAAGGTGAAAAGTACAACAACAAAAGTTTACTCGTTGCCCGCACGAGTATAAAAGGCGAGATGGTAACAACAAAGCAAACTTGTAGTCTGTACGAGTTTAAAAGGCTAGACAACAAAAACAACAAATGCAGACTCCTTGCCTACAAGAGTATGAAAGTAGACAATCACAACAACAAAAGTATACTTCTAGCCCACTAGAGTATAAAAGGCAGGACGACAACAACAACAAAACTAGAGTCCTTGCTCGCATGAAGATGAAAGGTGAGACGACAACAACAGCAAAAGTAGACTCCTTGCTCACAATGGCATAAAAGGCAAAAAGTACAACAACAAACATATACTCCTGGCCCGTACGAATATAAAAGGGGAGACAGTAGCAACACAAAGCATACTCCAAGCCCGTGCAAGCATAAAAGTGAGACAGCAACAACAACAACTGCAAACTCTGTGCCCGCGTGAGAGTAAAAGGCAAGACGGCAACAACGACAAAGGCACACTCTTTGTCCATGCAAGTATAAAAAGTAAGATGGCAACAGCAAAGCTTACTCCTTGCCTTTACGAGTATAAAAGGCCCGTCGGCAACAGCAACAAAACTAGACTCCTTTCCCTCACGAGTAAAAGACGAGGCGGCAACAGCCAAGCATACTCCTTAACCACATGAGTATAAAAAGCGAGACAGCAACAACAAAGCATGCTCCTCACCTGTACGAGTATAAAAGGCAAGACAGTAAAAATAATAAATGTAGACTTCTTGCCCGTACGAAAGTAAAAGGCGAGATGGTAAGAACAACAATAGCATACTCTTTACTCGCTCGAGTAAAAAAGGCGAGACGACAATAGCAAAGCCTACTCCTTGCCCGTACTAGTATAAAAGGTGAGGCGGCAATAGCAAAGCATACTCCTTATTTGCACAAGAATAAAAGGCAAGACGGCAACAACAACAAAATTAGACTCCTTGCTCGCACGGGTATAAGAACAAGACAGTAACAAAAACAAAAGTAGACTCTTTGCAGACATTAGTAAAAAAGGTGAAAGGTACAATAACAAAAGTTTACTCCTTACCCGTACAAGTATAAATGGCGAGATGGTAATAACAGCAAAACAGATTCGTAGCCCATGCAAGTTTAAAGGCTAGAAAACAGAACCAACAAATGCAGACTCCTTGCTTGCAAGAGTATGAAAGGCGACAATCACAACAACAAAAGTATACTCCTAGCCCGCTGGAGTATAAAGGGCAAGACGGCAAGAACAACAAAACCAGAGTTGTTGCCTACGCGAAGATAAAACGCAACACGGCAACAACAGCAAAAGTAGACTCCTTGCCCGCTAGAGTATAAAAGGCAAAACGTACAACAACAAAAGTATACTCTTTTCCCACATGAGTGTAAAAGGGAAAACAGTAGCAACAACAAAGCATACTCCTAGCCTGCGTGAGCATAAAAGCGAGACAGCAACCACAACAAATGCAGACTCCATGCCCACGAGAGTATAAAAGGTAAGATGGCAACAACAACAAAAGCACACTCCTAGCCCATGCAAGTATAAAAAGCGAGACGACAATAGTAAAGCTTGCTTCTTGCCTACAAGAGTATAAAAGGCGAGTTGGCAGTAGAAACAAAACTAGACTCTTTGCCCACACAACTAAAGGATGAGATGGCAACACCAAAGCGTACTCCTTACCCACACAAGAATAAATGGCGAGACAACGACAACAACAAAACCAGGCTTCTTGCCTACACGGGTATAAAAGGCAAGATAGTAACAACAATAAGAGCAGAGACTTTGCCTGCAAGAGTATAAAAGGCAAAATGTACAACAACAAAAGTATACTCCTTGCTCGTCTGAGCATAAAAGGCGAGACAGCAACAACAAAGCATGTTGCTCACCTGTATGAGTATAAAAGGCAAGACAGCAAAAATAATAAATGTAGATTCCTTGCCCATACGAGTGTAAAGGTGAGATGGCAAGAACAACAAAAGCATACTCTTTACTCGCACGAGTAAAAAAGGTGAGACGGCGACAGTAAAGTATACTCCTTACCGACACAAGTTTAGAGGCGAGACAGCAACAACAAAGCATTCTCCTTACTTACACAAGAATAAAAGGCGAGATGGCAACAACAACAAAATCAAACTCCTTGCCCGCATAGGTATAAAAGGCGAGACAGCAACAAGAACAAAAGCAGACTCTTTGCCCACAAGAGTATGAAAGGCGAAAAGTACAACAACAAAAGTGTACTCCTTGCCTATATGAGTAAAAAAGGCGAGACAGTAACAATAGCAAATCAAACTCCTAGCCTGCACGATTTTAAAAGGCAAGACAGCAAAAACAACAAATGTAGAGTCCTTGCCGGCAACAGTATGAAAGGCGACAAGCACAACAACAAAAGTATACTCCTAGCCCACACGAGTATAAAGATGAGAGGACAACAACAAAAACGGCCCACACGAGTATAAAAGTGGAGACGACAGCAATAACAAAGCATACTCCTAGCCTGCATGAGTATAAAGACGAGATGACAACAACAACAAAACCAGACTCCTTGCCCGCAAGAGTATAAAAGGTGAGACGACAGCAACAAAGCATACTTTTTGTCCTACGAGTATAAAAGGCGAGACAGTAACAACAAAGCATGTTGTTTGCTTGCATGAGTAAATAAGGCGAGACAGCAACAAGTACAAAACTAGACTCCCTATCCTCATGAGTATAAAATACGAGACAGCAACAACAAAGTGTGCTCCTTTCCTGCACGAGTAAGAAAGGCAAGACGACAGCAAGAACAAAACCAAACTCCTTAGTTGTACAAGTATAAAAAGTGAGACAGCAACAATAACAAAAGCATACTTGTTTCCCGCACAAGTGTGAAAGGCGACACGGCAACAACAAGGCATACTCCTTACCCGCATAAGTATAAAAGCCAAGACGACAAGAACAAAGTATATGCTTTGGCCACACGAGTATAAAAGGCGGGATGGCAATAGCAAAGCATACACTTTTCTCGTAAGAGTATAAAAGGCGACATAGCAATAGCAATGCATACGCCTTACCCGTGCGAGTATAAAAGGCGAGATGGTTCCCTACCTGTACGAGTATAAAATGCAAGATGGCTATGGCAACAGCAGAGCATACTCTTTCCATGCAAGAGTTTAAAAGGCGAGGTGGCAAAAACAAAGCGTAGTCCTTACCCGCATGAGTACCATGGCAAGATGGCAAAAACAAAGCGTACTCCTTGCCCAGACGAGTACCATGGCAAGACAGCAACAGCAAAGCATTCTTCTCGCCCGCACGAGTATAAAAGGCAAGACAACAACAACAAAGCATTATCCTCGCCCGCTTGAGTATAAAAGGAGAGACTGCAACAACAACAAAACCAGACTCCTTGCCCGTACGAGCATAAAAGGAGAGATGACAACAACAACAAAAGTATACTCTTTGCTTGCACGGGCATAAAAGGCAAGATGGCAATAGCAAAGCATACTCCTTGCCTGCACGAGTGTAAATGGCGAGGCGGCAATAGCAACGAAACCAGACTCTTTGCTAGCACAGGTATAAAATGCGAGATAGTAACAACAACAAAAGTAGACTCATTGCCCGCAAGAGCTTAAAAGGCAAAACGTACAACAAGAAAAGTATACTCCTTGCTTGTGTATAAAAGGCAACATGGCAACAACAGCAATGCAGACTCCTAGCACGCATGAGTGCAAAAGGCGAGAAGGCAAAAACAAAAAAAGTAGACTCCTTGCCTGCAAGAGTATAAAAGGCAACAAGAACAACAACAAAAGTAGACTCCTTGCCCTCTCGAGTATAGAAGGCGGGACGGTAGCAACAACAAAACTACTCTCCTTAACTGCACAAAGATAAAAGGCGAGACGGAAACAACAACAAAGGTAAACTCCTTGTCCGCTGGAGTATAAAAGCCGAGGCGGCAATAGCAACAAAACCAAACTCTTTGCCTGCACAGGTATAAAATGTGAGATAGTAACAACAACAAAATTAAACTCATTACCCGCAAGAGTATAGAAGGCAAAAAGTACAACAAGGAAAGCATACACCATCTTGCACGCGTTCAAAAAGGCAAGACGGCAACAACAACAAAACAGACTCCTAGCTCGCACTAGTGTAAAAGGCGAGAAGGCAAAAACAACAAAACCAGGCTCCTTGCTTGCAAGACCATAAAAGACTAACAAGCACAACAAACGAAAGTACACTCCTTGCCCTCCCAAGTATAGAAGGCGGGATGGTAACAACAACAAAACTACGCTCCTTACCCGCACAACGATAAAAGGCGAGACGGAAACAACAACAAAACTAGACTCCTTGTCCACAAGAGTATAAAAGGCAAAAAGTACAACAACAAAAGTATACTACTTGCTCGCAAGAGTGTAAAATGTGAGATGGTAACAATAGCAAAGCAGACTCCTTACCTGCATGAGTATAAAAGGCAAAAAGTACAAAAACAAAAGTATACTCCTTGCCTGCGTGAGTATAAACGACAAGATGACAACAACAACAAAACCAGACTCCGTGCCATATGAGTATAAAAGGTGAGACGACAACAACGATAAAAGGATGCTCCTTGCTCACATGGGTATAAAAGGCGAGACAGCAACTACACAGTATACTCCTTGCCTACATGAGTATAAAGCATACTCCTTTCCGTCAATTGTATAAAAGGCGAGATAGCAATAGTAAAGCATACTCCTTGCCTGCAAAAGTATAAAAGACGAGAGAACAAGAACAAATCATACTCCTTGCCCGCACGAGTATAAAGGACGAGACGACAATAACAACAAAACCAGACTCAGTGCCCGTACGTGTATAAAAGTTGAGATAACAATAACAACAAAAGCATACTCCTTGCCCACACGAGTATAAAAGGCGAGACAGCAACAACAAAGCATATTCCTTTCCTGCAAGAGTATAAAGGGCGAGACGACAACTAAAAACATGCTCCTCGCCTACACGAGTATAAAGGCAAGATGACAACAACTACAAAACCACACTCCTTGGCCGCACAAGTATAAAATACGAAATGGAAACAACAACAAAAGCACATTCTGTGCTCGCACGAGTATAAGAGGCGAGATGACAATAGCGAAGCATACTCTTAGCCCACACATGTATGAAAGGCAAGATGAAAACAACACAAAACAAGAATCCTTGCCCGCACGAGCGTAAAAGGTGAGACAGTAAGAACAACAAAAGCATACCCTTTGCTCGCATGTCTGTAAAAGGCGAGATGACATCAGCAAAGCATACTCCTTGCCCAAACAAGTATAAAAATTGAGATGGCAACAACAACAAAACCAGACTCTTTGTCTACAAGTGTATAAAAGGTGAGACAGCAACAACAAAGCAAACTCCATGTCTACACGAGTATAAAAGGCGAGACGATAACAACAAAGCGTGCTGCTTGCCCATACAAGTATAAACGTTGAGATGGCAACAACAACAAAAGCATAGTCTTTGCCTGCACAAGCATAAAAGGCGCGACGGCTATAGCAAAGGATACTCCTTACTTGCACGAGTATAAAGGGTGAGATGGCAACAACAAAGCATGTTCCTCACCCTCACGAACATAAAAGGCGACACACGGCAACAATAACAAAACCAAATTCCTTGCCCTCACAAGTATAAAAGGTTTGAGGACAACATTAACAAAGGAATGCTCTTTCCCGCATGAATATAAAAGGTGAGGCGGCAACAGCAAAGCACACTCATTGCCCACACGAGCATAAAAGGCATGACGGCAACAACAACAAAACCAGACTCCTTGCCTGCACGGGTGTAAAAGGTGAGATAGTAACAACAACAAAAGCATGCTCTTTGCTCTCTAGTGTATAAAAGGCAAAAGGTACAACAACAAAAGTATACTCCTTACCTGCATGAGTATAAAAGGCAAGATAGCAACAACAGCAAAGCACACTCCTAGCCTGCACGAGTATAGAACGTGAGACAACAACAATAACAAAAGCACACTCGTTGCCTGCATGAGTATAAAAGGCGAGAGGGCAACAACAACAAAACTAGACTCTTTGTACGAGCATAAAAGGTGACACGACAATGGCAAAAAAAGCATACTCGCACGAGTATAATAGGCAAGGCGTCAACAACAACAAAAGCAGACTCCCAGCTCGGACGAGTATAAAAGGCAAAACGTACAATCACAAAAGTATACTCATTGGTCGCACGAGTACAAAAGGCGACACGACAAACAATAACAAAACCATACACCCTGCCTGCACGAATATGAAAGTCGAGATGCTAATAACAGCAAAGTAGACTCCTAGCTCGCACGAGTAGGAAAGGAGAGACGGCAACAACAATAAAAGGAGACTCCCTGCCTGCAAGAGTATAAAAGGCAAAAGGCACAATAACAAAAGTATACCCCTTGCAAACACGAGTATAAAAGGCGAGACAGCAACAACAACACTGCCAGACTCCTTACCCATATGAGCATTAAAGGGAAGATGGCAACAACAATAAAAGTAGACTCTTTGCCTGCAAGAGTATAAAAGGAAAAAAATATATCAACAAAAGTATACTCTTTGCCTGCACAAGTATAAAAGATGAGAAGGCAATAACAACAAAACCAGACTACTTACCTGCGAGAGTATAAAATGCAAAAAGTACAACAATGAAGGCATACTCCTCACACGCCCCAGTATAAAAAGCAAGATGGCAACAACAAAGAATATACCTTGCCCACACGAGTATAAAACGCAATATGGCAACAACAAAGCATGTTGCTTGCTCGCACGAGTACAAAAGGCCTGACGGCAACAACAACATACCAGACTTCTTGCCAGTACGAGCATAAAAGGCGACACGGCAATGGCAAAAAAAGCATACTCTCATGAGTATAATAGGCAAGGCGTCAACAACAACAAAAGCAGACTCCCAGCCCGGACGAGTATACAAGGCGAGATGAAAACAACAGCAAAAGTCGACTCCATGCTTGGAAGAATATAAAGGGCAAAAAGTACAAAATCAAAAGTATCCTCCTTGCCTGCATGAGCATAAAAGGTGAGACGGCATCAACTGCAAAGCAAAAGCATAGCCCTCACGAGTATAAAAAGCTAGACGACAATAATAACAAAACCAAACTCCTTGCCCGCAAGAGTATAAAAGGCGATAAGTACGACAACAAAAGTATGCTCCTCGCCAGCCCAAGTGCAAAAGGCAAGACGGCAACAATGAAGCCGATTGCTTGCCAGCACTAGTATAGAAGGCGAATGTCAACAACCACAAACCTAGACCCCTTGCCTCTACGAGTATAAAGGCAAGGCAGCAACAACAACAAAATCATACTTATTGCCTGCATGAGTATAAAAGGCGAGACGACAACAGCAACAAAATTGGACTCCTTACCCGCAAGAGTATAAAAAGTCGAAAGGTACAACAACGAAAGTATACTCCTTGGCTGCACGAGTATAGAAGGCGAAGACGACAAGAAGAACAAAGCCAGACTCATTGTTTGCACGTGTATAAAACGTGATCCGACAAGAACAACAAAAGTAGACTTCGTGCCCGCAATAGTTTAAAAGGCAAAAGGCACAACAACAAAAGCATATTCCTTGCCTGCACAAGTATAAAAGGCGAGACGGCAACAACAACTGAACTAGACTATTTGCCCGAAGAGTATCAAAGGTGACAAGTACAAAAACAAAAGTATACTCCTCATCCATTCGAGTATAAAAGACAAGACGGTAACAACAAAGCATACTCCTTGCCCTCACGATTATAAAAGGCCGAACGGCAACATCAAAGCATGTTGCATGCTTGCATGAGTAAAAAAGGCGAGACGGCAACAACAACAAAACCAGACTCCTTACCCGTAAAAGTATAAATGGCGAGACGGCAAACAACAACAAAACCATACTTCTTGCCTGTAGGAGTATAAACGGCGAGGGGGCAATAGCAACGCATGCTTCTTACCCGCACGAGTATAAAAGGCGAGAAGGCAACATTAAAGCTTACTTGTTGCCCGCACGAGTATAAAAGGCAAGACGACAACAGCAAAACATACACCTTGTCTACAAGAGTATAAAAGGCAAGACAGCAACAATAGGAAAGCAAACTCCTAGCCCATACATGTATAGAATACGACACGGCAACAGTAAAAAAAGCAGTCTCATTGGCTGTAAGAGTATAAAAGGTGAAAAGTGCAACAGCAAAAGTATACTCCTCGACCCCCTGAGTATAAAAGGCGAGGCGACATCAACAACAAAACTAGACTCTTTGCCCGCACAGTTGTAAGGATGAGATGGCCACAACAGCAAAAGTAGACTCCTTGCCCAAAAGAATATAAAGAGCGAAAAGTACAACAACAAAAGTATACTCCTTGCCCACATGAGTATAATAGGCAAGACGATAACAACAGAAAAACTAGACTCCTTTCCCACAATGGTGTAAAAAGCAAAAAGTACAACAACAAAAGAATACTCCGTGCTCGCACGAGAACAAAAGGTGAGACAACAACAACAACAAAACCAGACTCTTTACTAGCTTGACCATAACAGGCGGGACAACAACAACAACAAAACCAGACTCCTTGCCTACAAGAGTGTAAAGGGCTAAAAGCACAACAACTAAAGTATACTCCTCACCTACACAAGTATAAAAGGTGAGACAGTAGCAACAACAATGTAGACTTCTAGCCCAATAGAGTGTAAAAGGTAAGACCGCAACAACAAAAGTAGGTTCCTTGCCCGCAAGAATACAAAAGATGAGACAATAACAACAAAGCATACTTCTTGCCTGCATGAGTATAAAAGGCAAGAGGGCAACAGCAAAGCACATTGTTTGCCCATATGAGTATAAAAGGACAAAACGGTAACAACAACAAAACTAGACTCCTTGCCCGTATCGGTATAAATGGCGAGACGACAACAGCAAAGTAAGCGCCTAGCCCTCACTAGCGAGATGACAACAATAACGAGAAAAGCATACTCCCTGCCCGCATGAGTATAAAAGGCGAGAAGACAACAGCAAAACAGACACGTAGCCCTCACTAGCGAGATCACAACATCAACAATAAAAACAGAATCCTTGCTTGGAAGAGTATAAAAGGGGAGATGGCAATAACAACGCATACTCCAAGCCCGTACAGTTACAAAAGCCGAGACAGCAACAATAAATCATGATGCTTGCCCGCACGAGTATAAAAGGCAAGGCGACAACAACAAAGCATGCTGCTTGCCCACACAAGTATAAAAGGTGACACGACAACAACAACAAAAGCAGACACCTTGCCCGCAAGAGTATAAAAGGCGAGACGACAATAAAAATGCATACTTTTTGCCTGCACACCTATATAGGGCAAGATGGCAAGAACAAAGCATGATGCTTGCCCGCACGACTATAAAAAGTAGGGTGGTAACAACAGGGCATACTCCTTACCCATATGACTATAAAAGGTGAGACGACAACAATAAAGCAAGCTGCTTTCCCTCACAAGTGTAAAAAGCGAGGTGGCAACAACAATAAACCCAGACTCCTTGCCTGTACAAGTATAAAAGGCGAGAAGGTAACAACAACAAAACCGAACTCCTTGCCCGTACGAGTATAAAAGGCGAGACGACAACAACAACAAAAGTATACTCCTTGATCGCACGAGTATAAAAGGCTTGTCAACAACAGCAAAGCATGCTCCTTGCTTAAACGATTATAAAAGGCGAGTCGGTAACAATAAGAAAAATAGAATCCTTGCCTGCACGAGCATACAAGGTGAGACATCAACATCAACAAAAAAAGACTCCGTGCCCACAAGAGCACAAATGGCAAAAAGTAAAACAACAGAATTATGCTCCTTGCCAGCACTAGTATAAAAGGCACGATGACAACAATAGCAAAGCAGACTCCTAACCCGCACGAGTATAAAAGGCGAGACGGCAACAACAGTAAAAGTAGACTCTTTGCCCGCAAGAGCAAAAAAGGTGACAAGTACAACAACAATACCAGACCCTTGCCCACGTGAGTTTAAAAGGTGAGACAGCAACAACAACAAAAGTATATTTTTTGCCTGCAAGAGCATAAAAGGCGAAAAGCACATTAACAAAAGTGTACTCCTTGCCTGCAAGAGTAGAAAAGGCAACACAATAACAATAGAAAGTAGACTCCTTGCCCGCATGACTTAAGAGGCTAAATGCCAGCAACAACAGAAGTAGACTCCTTCACGACACGAGTATAAAAGGCGACGCGTCAACAACAAGGAATGCTGCTTGCCCTTATGAGAATAAAAGGTGACACTGCAATAACAACAAAACCAGACTTCTTGCCTGTATCAGTACAAAAGGCGAGAAGGAAACATCAACAAATGCATGCTCCCTGCCAGCACGAGTATGAAAGGAGAGATAGCAATAGCAAAGCATACCCCTTGCCTGCGTGAGTATAAAAGATGAGACGGCAGCAACAACAAAACCAGACACCTTGCCCACACGAGCATAAAAGGGGAGGTGGCAACAAAGCATACTCCTTGCTCTCACGAGTATAAAAGACGAGACGACAACAACAAAGCATCCTCCTTACTCGCACGAGTATAAAATGTGAGACGACAACAACAAAGTATGCTGCTTGCCCGTACGAGTGTAAAAGGCAAGACAACAACAACAACAAGACTAGACTCCTTGCTCGTATGAGTGTAAAAGGAGAGGCGAGAACAACAACAAAAGTAGACTCTTTGCCTACAATAATATAAAAGGTGAAAAGCACAAAAATAAAAGCATACTCCATGCCCACATGAGTATAAATGGCAAGACGATAATAATTACAAAGCAGGCGCCTAGCCCTCGCGAGTATAGAAAGCGAGACGACAGCAACAACAAAAGCAGACTCCTTACCCACAAGGGTATAAAAGGCAAGGCCTTGACAACAAAGCGTACTCCTTACTTGCTGGAGTATAAATGCCGAGACGGCAAGGACAAAGGTTGCTGCTTGCCCGTACAAGTATAAAAACGAGATGGCAATAACAGTCAAAGTAGACTCCTTGCTCGCAAGATTATAAAAGGCAAAAAATGCAAAAATAAAACTGTAATCCTTGCCTGCATGAGCATAAAAAGCGAGACGGTGACAATAGCAAAGCAGGCTGCCAGCCTGCATGAGTACAAAATGTGAGACAGTAACAATAGAAAAAGTAAACTCCTTGTGCGCAGGAATATAAAAGGCAAAAAGCAAGAAAGTAAATGTATACTCCTTGCCTATATGAGTATAAAATGGTAGACAGTAGCAACAGCAAAGCAAACGCCTAACGCTCATGAGTATAAAAGGAAAAGTGGCAATAGCAACAGAAGCAGACCCCTTACCCACAAGAGTATGCAAGGCAGGACGATAAGAACAAGGCATATTCCTTGCACTCATGAGTATAAACGGCAAGATGGCAACAACAAAGCAAACTCCTTACTCACATGAGTGTAAAATACAAGACAGCAGCAACAAAGCATGCTTCCAGCCCGCACAAATATGAAAGGCAAGACGGCAACAACAACAAAACCTGTACCCACACAAGTGTAAAAGCGTGACGGCAACAACAAGATCATACTCCTTGCTCGCATGAGTATAAAAGGTGAAATGACAACAGCAAAGCATACGCTTTAGCCGTACGAGTATAAAAGGCAAGAGGACAACTACAACAAAAGCAGACTCCTTGGCCGTGCGAGTATAAAAGGAGAGGTGACAACAACAACAAAAGCATACTCCCTGCACGTACAAGAATAAAAGGCGAGATGGCAACGACAAAGCATACTCCTTGACCGCATGAGTATAAAAGGCGAGTCGGTAACAACAACAAAACTAATATCGTTGCCTGCACGAGTATAAAAGGCAAGATAGCAACAACAACAAAAGTAGACTCTTTGGCCACAAGAGTATAAAAGGCAAAAAGTCCAACAGCAAAAGCATACTCAATGCCCACATGAGTATAACAAGTGAGGCGATAACAACAGCAAAGCAGACTCATAACCCGCACGAGTGTAAAAGCCGCGACGGCAGCAACAACAAAAACAAACTCCTTGCCCGCAAGAGTAAAAAAGGCAACAAGTACAACAGCAAAACCAGACTTGTTGCCTGCCCGAGCATAAAAGTCGAGACAGCAACTGCAATAAAAGTAGACTCTTTGCCTGCAAGAGTTTAAAAGGCGAAAAGTAAAACAACTAAATATACTCCTTGTCTGTAAGACTATAAAAGGAGAGACAGTAATCACAACAAAACTAACTTGTAGCCTGCATGAATTAAAAGGCTAGACATCAACAACAACAAAAGCAGACTCCTTGCCTACAAGAGTATAGAAGGCAAGATTGCAACAACAAAGCATACTCCTTGCCCGCATGGGCATAAACAGCAAGATGACAATAACAAAGCATGCTGCTTGCCTGCATGAGAAAAAAAGGCAACACATTAGCAACAACAAAAACAGGCTTCTTGCTCATACAAGTATGAAAGGCAAGACTACAACAACAATAAATGCATACTCGCTGCCAATAAGAATATAAAAGGCAACACGACAATAGCAAAGCATACTCTTTGCCTGCATGAGTATAAAAGGCGATACGATAATAATAACAAAACTAGACTTCTTGCCTGCAAGAGCATAAAAACCAAGAACTACAACAACAATTGTACACTATTTACCTGCACGAGTATAAAAGACAAGATGATAGCAACAACAAAACCAAACGCCCTGCCTGCACGGGTACATAAGGCGAGACAATAATAACAAAAAAAGCAAACTCCTTACCCATAAGAGTATAAAAGGCAAAAAATATAACAAGAAAAGTATACTCTTTGCTTGCACTAGTATAAAAGGCGAGACAGCAACAACAGCAAAGCAGACACCTAGCCTGCACGAGTATAAGAGGCAAGATGGCAACAATAACAAAAGCAAACTCCTTGCCCGTAATAGTATAAAAGAGGATAAGTACAACAACAAAAGTATACTCCTTACCCGACCGAGTATAAAAGGTGAGAGGACAAGTACAACAAAAGCAAACTCCTTGCCCATGTGGATATAAAAGGTGAGGTGGCAACAACAACAAAAGTATACTCCTTGCACGCATGGGTATAAAAGGTGAGACAGCAACAACAAAGCATACACCTTGCCAACAAGAGTATAAAAGCTGAGATGGCAACAACAAAGCATCCACCTTACCAACACAAGTGGAAAAGGCGATACAGCAGCAACAACAAAACCAGACTCCTTGCCCATGCCAGTATAAAAGATTAGAACACACAAGTATAAAAGGCGAGATGACAACGACAACCAAAGCAAGCTCCTTGCCCGCAAGAGTGTAAAGACAACAAGTACAATAAGAAAACTATAGTCCTTACCCAACCAAGCACAAAAGGCAAGAGGACAACTACAATGGAAATAGATTCCTTGCCCATGCGAGTATAAAAAGGGAGATGGCAACAATAACAAAAGCATACTCCTTGCACGCATGAGTATAAGAGGTAAGATGGCAACAACAAAGCATACTCCTTATGCGCAAGAGTATAAAAGGTTAGACGACAATAACAAAGCATGTCCCTTACCCGCACGAGTATAAAAGGCCAGACAGCAACAACAACAAAACTAGACGCCCTGCCTGCACGAGTATAAAACATGAGACCGCATGAGTATAAAAGGCGGGACGACAATAACAACAAAAGCATACTACTTGCCCGCACGAGTATAAAAAGCGAGTCGATAACAACAACAAAACTAGTATCCTTGCCTGCATGAGTATAAAAAGTGAGACAGCAACAACAAGAAAAGTAGACTCCTCGCCTGCAAGTTTATAAAAGGTAAAAGTCCAACAACAAAAGCGTACTTAATGCCGCATCAACGGGCAAACGTAATGATGAAGGTTATTACAGTACCTTCAGTGATAATTAGTGGAAACTTATTAAAGGCTCCCTGATTGTGGTTGATGGTAAAAATTGCTCTAGTTTATATATCATACAAGCTTTCATGTTCAGAAATGTTGTGAATGCAGTGGAGAATGAGAAAACCACTGAGTTGTGGTAGAAGCGGCTCAGCCATATGAGTGAAAATGGGATAATTACTTGACAGGGAAAAACCAGCTTCCAAGTTTGAGCAGTGTGATTTTGAAAAAGTGTCCTCACTATTTGGCTATGAAACAGACTAGAGTTACAATCAAGAGTTACCCACCATCTAGGAAGTCAAAGTTACTTGAGTTGGTGCATTCTGATGTCTGTGGTCCTTTGAAGGTACGCTCACTTAGTGGTTCTCTTTATGTTGTGAATTTTATTGATGATCACTCTAAGAAGCATTGGGTCAATACTTTGAAGAAAAAGGATCAGGTTTTTAATATTTTAAAGAAATTTTATGCCTTGATTGAGGGACAAATAGGAAAGAAGCTGAAATGTGTCCGTACTGATAATAGTGGTGAGTATAGTGGCCCATTTGATGAATATTGTCAGGCTCATGGGATTCAACACCAGAGGACACCTCCCTAGACACCACAGTTGAATGACTTAGCTGAAAGGATGAACAGAACACTCATTAAGAGAGTTAGATATCTACTCTCAGATGCAGAGGTCATCCTCTGTGGCCAACTTCTTAGAGGGACTATGGCCTTCTAGGCCAAGGAAGTTTGAGGCAATAACAGGTCTGTGATGCCCTTAGATGTTATGGGCTGCACGCACGCTACACTGATATATTCAACGAGTCTATAGCCTTGGCCGACAAGCCCGGGTAATCTTTCAAATTTCATCGTGATGGGGGTAGATCATTGCAATTGTTGGTCTTCAATGAGGAATTCCTAGTAAGCACGAGTCATTAGCTCGTGTTGACTATGTCCTTGCCCTTTGTACAAACCGTTCGTTGCTCCTACCGATTGAATAGTCCGATGAAGTGTTCGGACCGCGGCGACCTAGGCGGTTCGCCGCCGGCGACGTCGCGAGAAGTCCACTTAACCTTATTATTTAGAGGAAGGAGAAGTCATAACAAGGTTTCCGTAGGTGAACCTGTGGAAGGATCATTGTCGAAACCTCTGCCCAGCAGAACGACCCGTGAACAAGTTAACATCACATGATGCGGGGTGTGCATTGGTCCATGGGCACCCGCAAGCTGCAGCGTCTATCGTGAGGCCGACCGCTCGTCGGTCGCCCCCACGGCACGAACAACAAAGCCCCGGCACAAGTCGCGCCAAGCAAATAAAAAATTGAAAGGCAATGCCCTGTCTCCCTGGGAACAGAGCGCGGTCGGGGCATTGGACCTCCACAATGAGAATCTAAACGACTCACAGCAACGGATATCTCAGCTCTCGCATTGATGAAGAACGTAGCGAAATGCGATACCTGGTGTGAATTGTAGAATCCTGCGAACCATCGAGTCTTTGAACGGAAGTTGCGCCCGAAGCCTTCTGGTCAAAGGCACGTTAGCCTAGGTGTCACACAACATTGCCCACCCCACCACTGAATTGATGGGGTTCCGTTCGGTGACCGAAGATGGCCTCCCATGTGCCCGGCATCATGGTTGGCCCAAAAACCATGTCCCCGACGACGTTTGCCTCGACAACAGTGGTTGAGAGACCCTGGCACAGTGTCCTAAGGCCACGTCGTCGCTCCGCACTCTTACGAACCCAACCATTTCTCGTATTGCAACCTCAGGTCAGGCAGGATCACCAGCTGAGTTCAAACATATCAATAAGCGAAGGAAAAGAAACTTACGAGGATTTCTTTAGAAACAGTGAGCGAACCAGAAACAGCCCACATTGAGAATTAGGCCCCCTCGACGTCCGAATTGTAGTATGGAGAAGCGTCCTCAGCGGTGGACGAGGCCCAAGTACCCTAGAATCGGGCGCGAGAGAGGGTGAGAGCCCCATCATACCCAGACCCTAAGGCTAGACGATAGCAACAATAAAAGTACACTCCCTACTAGCACGAGTATAAAAGAGAGACAGCAACAGCAAATCATAATATTTCCCCGCATGAGTATGAGAGGCAAGACAACAACAACAGCAAAACCAAACTCCATATCCACACGAGGATAAAAGGCGAAACGACAACAGTAAAAGTAGACTCTTTTCCCGCAAGAGTAAAAAAAGTGACAAGAACAACAGAAAAACCAGCCCACTTGCCCGCACGAGCATTAAAGCTGAGACGGCATCAACAGCAAAAGTAGACTCTTTGCCCTCAAGAGTATAAAAGGCAAAAAGTACAACAACAAAGCATGCTCTTAGCCAGCACAAATATAAAAGATGAGTTAGCAACAACAACAACAAAACCAGTCCCCTTGCCCACATAACTATAAAAGGTGAGACGGCAACAACAACTGCATACTCCTTGCTCGCACAAGTATGAAAGGTGAGACGACAACAATAAAGCATGCACCTTACCCCTACAACTATAAAAGGCGAGATGACAACTGCAACAAAAGTAGACTCCTTAAAAGTGCGAGTGTAAAAGGCGAGACGACAACAACAAAAAATGCATACTCCTTGCATGCACAAGTATAAAAGGCGAGACGGCAACAACAAAGCATGCTCCTTACTTCCACGAGTACAAAAGTTGAGCCGGCATTAGCAAAGCTTAGTCTTTGCCCGCATGAGTATAAAAGGCAAATCAGTAACAACAACAAAACTAGTGTCCTTGTCAGCACGAGTATAAAAAGCGATATAGTAGCAACAACTAAAGCAGACTCGTTGGCCGCAATAGTATAGAAGGTAAAAGTCCAACTACAAAAGCATACTTAATGCCCATATAAGTATAAAAGGTGAGACGGGAACAATAGCATAAACTGAACGAGTGTAAAAGGCGAGGCAGCAACAACAGTAAATTCAGACTCTTTGCCTGCAAGAGTAAAAAAGGCGACAAGTACTACAACAAAACCAGACTCTTTGTCTGCACGAGCATAAAAGTCGAGATGGCAACAGCAGCAAAAGTATACTCCTTGCCTGCAAGAGCATAAAAGGCGAAAAGTAAAACAACTAAAGTATACTCCTTACCTGCATGATTAGAAAAGATGAGACAGTAACCACAGCAAAACAGACTCTTAGCCTGCACAAGTGAAAGGGCTAAACGACGGGCTAAACGACACCAACAACAAAAACAGACTCTTTTCCCACATAGGTATAAAATATGAGATAGCAACAACAAAGCATACTCTTTGCCCGCACCAGCATAAACGGCATGACAGCAACAACAAAGCATGTTGCTTGCCCACACAAGAATGAAAAGCAGCACATTAACAACAACAAAACCAAGCTTCCTGCCCGTACGATTATAAAAGGCGAGGCTACAATAACAATAAAAGCATACTTGCTGCCATCATGAGTATAAAAGGCGACATGAAAACAGTAAAGCATACTCCTTAACCGCAGGAGTATAAAAGGTGACACGACAACAGTAAAGCATACTCCTTACCAGCATGAGTATAAAAGACGAGACAACAACAACAACAAAAGCAGACTCCCTGCCTGTAAGAAGTATAACCAGAAAAGTACACTCTTTGCCTGCACAAGTATAAAAGGCAAGATGATAACAACAACAAATCTAAACTTTCTGCCTGCAAGGGCATAAAAGGCGAGATAGCAATAACAACAAAAGTAGACTTTTTGCCCATAAGAGTATAAAAGGCAAAATGTACAACAATAAATGTATGCTCTTTGCCCATACGTGTATAAAAGGTGAGACGGCAACAACAGCAAAGCAAACACCAAGCCTGCAAGACTATAAAAGGCAAGATGGCAACAACAACAAAACCAAACTCCTTGCCTGCAAAAGTATAAAAGATGATAAGTACAACAACAAAAGTATACTCCTCACCTAACTGAGTATAAAAGGCGAGAGAACAACTACAACAAAAGCAAATTCCTTGCCCATGCGAGTATAAAAGGCGCGATGGCAACAACAACAAAATCATACTCCTTGCACACATGAGTACAAAAGGGGAGACGACAATAGTGAAGCATACTCCTTACCCGCAAGAGAATAAAAGGCGAAACAGCAACAACAAACCATGTACCTTACCCGCACAAGTATAAAAGGCGAGACAGCAACAACAACAAAACCAGACTCCTTGCCCGCGTGAGTGTAAAAGACGAGACGATACAAGAATAAAAGGCGAGACGGTACCAACAACAAAAGCATACTCCTTACCAGCACGAGTGTAAAAATCGAGTCGGTAACAACAACAAAACTAGTATCCATGCCCACACGAGTATAAAAGGCGAGACAGCAACAACAACAAAAGCAGACTCCTTGCCCACAATAGTATAAAAGGTAATAGGTCCAACAACAAAAGCATACTCAATGCCTGCATGAGTACAAAAGGTGAGACGACAGCAAAAGCAAAGCAGACTCTTAACCCGCACAAGAATGAAAGGCGAGATGGCAACAACAGTAAAAATAGACTCTTTGCCCGCAAGAGTAAAGAAGGCGACAAGTACAACAATAAAATCAGACTCCTTACTTGCACGAACATGAAAATTGAGATAGCAACACCAACAAAAGTAGACTCCTTGCCCGCAAGAGTATAAAAGGCAAAAAGTAAAACAACAAAGGTATACTACTTGCTTGCACAAGTATAAAAGGAGAGACAATGACTACAATAAAATAGACTCCTAGCCCGCACGAGTTAAAAGCCTAGACAGCAACAACAACAAACGTAGACTCCTTATCGACAAAAGTAGACTCCTTGCCCGCAAGAGTATAAAAAGCAAACTGTACAACAACAAAAATACATTCCTTACCTGCACAAGTATAAATGGCAAGACGATAGCAGCAACAAAACCAGACTCCCTGCTTGCACAAGTATAAAAGGCGAGACGACAACAACAACAAAATCAGACTCCTTGCCTGTAAGAGTATAAAAGGTGAAAAGTACAGCAACAAAAGTATGCACTTTGCCTGTATGAGAATAAAAAGCAAGACGGAAACAACATCAAAGCAAACACCTAGCCCGTACGAGCATAAAAAGCAAGACAGCAACAACAACAAAAGCAGGCTCCTTGCCCGCAAGAGTATAAAATATGACAAGTACAATAACAAAAGTGTACTCCTCGCTAGACCAAGTATAAAAGGCGAGATGGCAACAACAACAAAAGTAGACTTCTTGCCTGCAAGAGGACAAAAGGCGAAAAGTTGAAGAAAAAAAGTATACTCCTTGCTCGCTCGAATATAAACTTACTCCCCAAATTTGGAAGGAGATCAACAGCAAGTCAGTGCATCGTGGACTGGTTCCAAAGTATGACGGTCCCTTCACAGTGGAGAAGAAAGTTGGCAATGTTGCATACAAGTTGCAATTTCCAAAAAGATTGAAGGTATATCCAACCTTCCATATGAGTTTCTTAAAGCCCTTCTATGAGGAAGCGGGCAATGAGCCTTCAAGGAAACAAGCTTGGCATGCACCGCCTACAACCAGAACTGAGTTCTAGCGTGAAGTGGAGAGAATCCTGGACCACCGAACGCATGGGCAAAGTAAGAAGAACAGGCGGTTTGAGTACTTGGTGAAGTGGAAGAATGCCCTAGACAGCGAGGTAAGCTAGGGAAAAGATGTGACTCTATGGTAGTTTGAGAAGCAGGTGAAAACTACCTTTCAACCCTACCAATGAGGATGTTTACTTCAACAAGTGGGGGTGGTTTGTTAGTCCCTTGAACACTTAGCATGCTGGAGTTAGTGGCACCTTACACCAATTCTTAGCATTGGATTTTGGAGTGGCTGGGCACTCCTTGAGGCAAGATGAAAGCTGAGAGGGTTAGCGTAGGCAAAAGCCTACATGTGGGTCCCAGTGTGGACCAAGGTTGGGGCTGGACAAAATATGCTAGGCTACATGTTCGTGGCCTCCATCAAATGGGCTATGGCCTTAGGCTAAGAAGCCCAAAACATGAGACTGGGTCTTGGCCAAGTCTGCATGGCATTGCATGGCACTGACTCTCCTACTACGTGTAGAACATGGGGACATGTGAGTGTGGCTTAATCCAGTAGGCCGAGCACTGGGATAATGCTCATCCGATCGCGCATCGCTACGGATCGTGGGTAGATAAGGCTTATCGAGATCAAGTGATGGATGATCGTGGGAGATAAGGCTTATCAAGATCAAGTCATGGATAAGATCATGGGAAGATGAGGATGATCAACCATGATAGAAATCATGGGGGGATAATGTTTATCTCCAAGCCCTTGATAGCTAGGGGTGTCAGCTATATATAGACCCTATGGGTTTATCATTTGTACTCAGTAAGAGAGAAATCATTGAGCGATAAAGAGTGAAACACTGTTGAGAGTTCAGTGCCTGTTCCTTTGGATTACTTTAAGTTAAAGTAATAAAGGTTGGGAAAGGTTCCCGTATATGCTCTTGTGTCTCTTTTGAGTGTGTGAGTGGTGTGCCTACTTACAAAGTTCCATTGTGAAATCCTTGTATGTGCAGTTAGCTGAGACTAAGTGTGACTTAGTGCCATCATAAGGCAAAATTTTGAGTGAGAAAATTAGCCTTGTGACACCTACCATAGTGGCGACAAGTAACAGGAATTGGGGTTCCATTTCAGAGAGGGAGCCTGAGAAACGGCTACCACATCCGAGAAAGGTAGTAGGCAAGCAAATTATCCAATCCTGACACGAGGAGGTAGTGACAATAAATAACAATATCGAGCTCTTACAAGTCTAGTAATTGGAAGGAGTACAATCTAAATCGCTTAACGAGGATCCATTGGAGGGCAAGTCTAGTGCCAGCAGTCGCGGTAATTCCAACTCCAATGGCATATATTTAAGTTGTTATAGTTAAAAAATCACAGTTGGACCTTGGGATGCGTCGATCTGTCTATCTTTTGGTGTGCACCTTTCACCTTGTCCCTTCTATTGGTGAAGCGCTTCTGGCCTTAATTGGCTTAGTTGTGCCTCTGGTGTTGTTACTTTGAAGAAATTAGAGTGCTCAAAGCAATCTTATGCTCTGGATACATTACCATGGGATAACATCATAGGATTTTGATCCTATTTTTTTGGCCTTCAGGATCAGAGTAATGATTCATAGGGACAGTCGGGGGCATTCTTATTTCATAGTCATAAGTAACATTCTTGGATTTATGAAAGACGAACAACTGCGAAAGCATTTGCGAAGGATGTTTTCATTAATGAAGAATGAAAGTTGGAGGGTCAAAGATGATCAAATACCATTATAGTCTCAACCATAAACGATGCCAACTAGGGATTGGTAAGAGTTGCTTTTAGGACTCCATCGGTGCCTTATGAGAAATCAAAGTCTTTGGGTTCCGAGGGGAGTATGGTCGCAAGGCTATAACTTAGAGGAATTGACAGAAGGGCACCACCAGGAGTGGAGCCTGCGGCTTAATTTGACTCGACACGGGGAAACTTACTAGGTCTATACATAGTAAGGATTGACAGATTGAGAGCTCTTTCTTGATTCTATGGGTGGTGGGGCAAGGTCGTTCTTAGTTGGTGGAGCGATTTGTCTGGTTAATTCCGTTAACGAACAAGACCTCAGCCTGTTAACTATCGAAGCAGATGTGATCCTCTGTGGCCAACTTCTTAGAGGGACTATGGCTTTCTAGGCCAAGGAAGTTTGAGGCAATAACAGGTCT
Organism: Carallia pectinifolia; assembly: GCA_037832335.1. Classification (NCBI taxonomy): domain Eukaryota; kingdom Viridiplantae; phylum Streptophyta; class Magnoliopsida; order Malpighiales; family Rhizophoraceae; genus Carallia; species Carallia pectinifolia. The sequence goes on from CM075454.1 coordinate 33,000,273, forward strand.
ATGATGCCCTTAGATTTTCTAAGCCGCCTGAGTGCTACACTGATGTATTCAATTGGTCCATAGCCTTGGCCGACTGGCCTGGGTAATCTTTGAAATTTCGTCATGATGGAGATAGATCATTATAATTGTTGCTCTTCATTGAGGAATTCCTAATAAGTGTGAGATATAAGCTCGTGTTGACTACAACCCTGCCCTTTGTACACACTACCTGTCGCCCATCCTTACCCACGTGAAATCATACTCAAACAAGAACTCCTACCATTGAGGTTATCATGCAAAAACCTTTTTCTAAGTGTTAAAGAATGTGTTTGCCACATTGTTGGTCTAAACCACGAACCTGGTACCCAGCAAGTACATCCTCCAAGTGCAAAGACAATGCACCACTACAAGCATTTCCTTCTTATGAGCCAAGTAGTACTGCTCTGGGTGGTTTCTTGCACCAATACCCCTCGAATGGCTTTTTTCGGTACGTCAATCAGTACCAGAAAAGGCAACTGGAAGTCTAGCAGCCTCAGGACCAACTCCGTGGACACTGCTACCTTCAACTTGTCAAAGGCTTGCTAACAATCTGTGGTCTACCTCTATGGTCTACCCTTTTTAGCAAGTCTATTGATGGGGCCACCTTTTTGGAGTAACCCTGCATGAACTTCCTGTAGTAGTTAGACAAGCCAAGAAAAGATCTCAACTCCAACACTTTTGTAGGGGGTTACCACTCTACTATTGCCTGGACTTTTCTCTAATCCATTTTTACGTGCCCTTGACTTGCCCTATAGCCCAAGAACATAATCTGTCACTAAGCAAACTCACACTTTTTTTTTCTTTACATATAATTGGTGCTCTCTCAACCTAGACAACACCAACCTTAGGTGGGACAAGTGATCCTCAAGGGACTCACTATATACAATAATATCATCAAGAAAAATGACCACAAAATGATCAATAAAGTCATGAAATACATGATTCATCAAATTACAGAAAGTAGCAGGGGCATTAGCCAACCGAATGACATCACTAGGAATTTGTAAGAGCTATAGCAAGTGATGCATGTCCTTTTCCCTTCATCTCCTTCAGTAATTTTGACCTACTAATATCCAGACTGCATAACCAGCTTGGTGAAATATAAGGCTCTGGCCAGTCTATCAAACAAGTCAGCAACCAATGGAATAGAATACTTGTTCTTCACTGTTACTTTGTTTAATGCCCTATAATCTACACACATCTGTAGGGAGCCATCGTGTTTCTTCTAAAACAATACTAGGGCACCATATGGCTCTTTGGAGGGCTAAATTAGGCGTACATCCAGCAACTCCGTCAACTGCTTCCTTAGTTCTACTAACTCTAGCAGACTCATGCGGTATGGAGCTTGTGCTAGTGGTTTGGAACCAGGCACCGAATTGATCTTATGGTCAGTGGCACACCTCAGGAGAAGACACTTGGGGAGTTTGAGAGGCATCACATCATTGAACTCACCCAACAGATCTACAACACTATTAGGCACCTCCACAACAATGCCTTCTTTAATCTCCATCAAAGCTACAAGGTAGGTGACTGCTCCCTTCTTTGGACCACAATCCACCTTCATAGCTAATAGCATACTTCCTGACTTCCCACCAATACTAGAAGAGGGAGTGAATATTTCAGAAACATAACATGGATGATCCTCATGCATGCTCATGAGACTACCTGAGTGAGCCAACAGAGCAACTTTTACACTCACAAAGAAATCTACTCCAGTATTATATCAACATCATCTAAAGGCACCACAGTGAAGTTAAGTTTACCAAACCAAGTACCAATAGTTACCTTCACACCTAATGCCATGCCAAGCACCTCCCGAGCTGCTAAGTTGACTGCCTTCATTCGACTTCTAATTTTGGTGACTTTTAGACCCAATGACTCCACCGTCCTCTTAGCAATGAAGTTGTGGGTAGCACCCGTGTCATCCATCACCATCAACTCCTTATTACTGAGCCCAATCTTCACATACATCAGGCTGAATTATGGGGCATGTCCAGCTTGCACAGCACTCACCAACTAAAGAGGATTGACCCGAGAGGTGCCAACATCATTTGAGATGCTACTTCTGCCACTCTCCTCAGCAACTATGGAACTTAACTTCTCCCTCTTTGGACACTCTTTCGGCTTGCATGGTCCATTATAGATGAAACAAACAGAGTTAGACTTGCCTTTATCTTGTTTTTGGTAGACGACTGTGCCTTTATCCTTGCCGCCACCGTTGTACTTACCCCTCTTGCCCTCCTTTTTCTTTTTGGCCTTATCCTTGGCCTACTTCCCAGCATCTAAATGAGAGGACTTGTTGATCCAAAAATCAACAAAACCATTAGCCACAACCATTGCAGAATGTAGGTCCTTCACACCTTGCCTTCTAAGCTCGAGTTAAACCTAAGGTTGTAGACTGGAAAGGAAATTGAAAAGCTTGTTCTCATCTGACATATTTTGGGTGTCAAGAATCAAGGAACTGAATTCCTTCACATAGTCATGTACTGTGCCATTTTGCTTCAACTTCTTTAGGGACTTCCTCGCAACCCATGATGTATTACAAGCAAAAAAATTAGTCCTTCAACTCCTTTTTTAGGCTCTCCCACATCTCGATCCTAGACTTGCCTGCACTTCCATTGTCATCAAACTGAGTCTGCCACCACAGCTTGGTGTCCTTGGCTAGATACACGCTGGTCAGATTGACCTTCTTGTCATCTAGCACTCGGACAGCCTTGAAATACTGTTCCATGTCTCATAGGAAATTCTTAATCTCTGTGGCATCCCTTGCTTCCTTGAAGGCTTTAAGCTCCAACACCTTCATCTTGGTCGAGCCAACCATAACATCTCTGCCTGGTTGAGAGGCTACAACCTTCTTGAGGATGGCTATTTCTACTACCATCTCATCAAGCTAAAAAGCTATGTTTGAAGAGGCCACCACCTCATGTTGTCGCTGTAGATAGATTATATATTTCTCATGGAGCGCCAAAGTTTAGAACATAGTGAAATTTGGATCCTCTGAAAGATTGCCAAGTATCTCAAAATGCTTGGCTATGCAGACACGAACTGCATCAAGACCCAAACGACCTGCCATTAGTCAAACCTTTATTCTCTGATAGCTATCACAGTGCTAAATTTCTCAATCGAATTTTTGCCTTGTGATGGAACTAAGTCGCACTTAGTCTCAGCCAATCGCACACACAAGGATTGTACAATGGAACTTTATAACAAGCACACAACTCACACACTCAAAAGAAACACAAGACCATGCAAGAACCTTTCCCAACCTTTATTACTTTAACTCAAAGTAATACAAAGGAACAAATCACTAAACTCTCGATAGTGTTTCACTCTTTCTCTCTAAGTGATTGTTCTCTCACTGAGTACAATTGACAACCCATAAGGTTTGACATCCCCAATTATATAGGGCTTGGAGATAAACGTTATCTCCCCACGATCTCTATCATGGTTGATAATCTTCCCACAATCTTATCCACGACTCGATCTTGATCAGCCTTATCTCTCATGATCATCCATCACTTGATCTCCATAAAACCTTATCTACCCACGATCCTTACCCATGCATGATCTAATGAGCATTATCGCGAAGCTCTGCGAGCAAGATAGAGCCATGCTCGCACGTCCCCACGTTCCACACATCACAAGAGACTCAGTGCCATGTAGTGCCATGCAATGCCATGCAGACTTGGCCAAGACTCATTCTTGTGTTTATGGGCCTCTTGGTCCATGCCCATGACCCATTGGATGGAGCCCACGAATCTGTAGCCCAATCCATGCCTTGGTTCACCTTGGGACCCACACGTAGGCTTGTGCCTACGTTGAACCCTCTCAGCTTTCACCTTGCCTCAAGAAGTGCCCAGCCACCACAAAGTCCAATGCTGGGAATTGGCAGAAGGTGCCACCAACTCTAGCATGCTAAGTGTTCAAGGGACTAGCACCTACCGTGGTAGTAACGTGTAACAGAGAATTAGTATTCGATTGTAGAGAGGGGGCCTAAAAAATGGGTACGACATCCAAGGAAGGCAGCAGGTGCACAAATTGCCCCATCCTGACACGAGGAGGTGGTGACAATAAATAACAATACTGAGCTCTTGGGAGTCTGGTAATTGGAATGAATACAATATAAATCCTTTAACGAAGATCGGTTGGAGGTCAGGCCTGGTGCCAGGCACCATGGTAATTCCAGTTCCAATAGTGTCTATTTAAGTTGTTGCAATTAAAAGGCTTGTAGTTGGACCTTGGGATGAGTTGATCAGTCTGCCTTCGGTGTTCACCTTTCGCCTCATCCCTTCTACCGGCAGCGCGCTTTTGGCCTTAATTGGCCGGGTCATGCCTCCAGTGCTATTACTTTGAAGAAAATAGAGTGCTCAAAGCAAGCCTATGCTTTGGATACATTAGTGTGGGATAACATCATAGGATTTTGATCATATTGTGCTGGCCTTTGGGATCAGAGTAATGATTAACAGGGACAGTTGTGGACATTCGTATTTCAAAGTTAGAGGTGAAATTCATGGATTTATGAAAGACAACCAACTACAAAAGCGTTTGCCAAGGAAGTTTTTATTAATCAAGAACGAAGTTTGGGGGCTCAAAAACGATCAATACCGTCTTAGTCTCAACCATAAGCGATGCTGACCAAGGATCGGTAGAAGTTGCTTTTAGGAATCTACCGGCACCTTATCAGAAATCAAAGTCTTTGGGTTTCAGGGGGAGTATGGTCGCAAGGCTAAAACTTAAAGGAATTGACGGAAGGGGACTACTACGAGTGGAGTTTACGGCTTAATTTGACTCAACAGGGGGAAACTTATTTGGTCTAGACATAGTAAGGATTGACAGACTAAGTGCTTTTTTTTTATTTATTCTATGGGTGGTGGTGAATGGCCATTCTTAGTTGGTGGAACGATTTGTCTGGGTAATTTAATTAAAAAATGAGACCTCAGCCTGCCAACAAAAGCATACTCTATGCCCGCACGAGTATAAAAGGCGAGACGACAACAACCAAGCATACTTCTAGGCTGCAAGAGAATAAAAGGCGAGACAGCAACAACAACAAAAGTATATACCCTGCTTGCACGAGCATAAAAGGTGAGGCAGCAACAGTAAAGCATACTCCTTGCCCAAACGAGGATAAAAGGTAAGGCGGCAACAACAAAGCACACTCTTTACTCGTACGAGTTTAAAAGCGAGATGGCAACAACAACAAAACTAGACTCCTTGTCCGCACAAGTATAGAAGGCAAGATGGCAATAACAACAAAAGCATACTCCTTGCTCGCAAGAGTATAAAAGGCAAGATGACAACGTCTCCAAAACCAGACTCCTTGCCTGTACGAGAATAAAAGGCCGGCAACAATAACAAAAGCATATTTCGTGCTTGCATGGGTCTAAAAGGTGTGACGGCAACAATAGCAAAGTAGACTTCTAGCCCGCAAGAGTATAAAAGGCAAGATGCCAAGAACAACAAAACCAGACTCCTTGCCTATACGAGTATAAAAATTGAGACGGTAACAACAGAAAAAGTAGACTCGTTACCCGCAAGAATACAATTGGGAAAAAGCACAAAAATAAAGCATACTCCTTCCTTGCATGAGCATAAAAGGCGAGACGGTAACAACAACAAAGCAAACACTTAGGCCGCACGAGTATAAAAGGCAAGACGGTAATAATAATAAAATTAGAATCCTTTCCTGTAAGAGTATAAAAGACGAGACGACAACAACAAAGCATACTCCTTGCCCGGACGAGTATAAAACGTGAGACGGCAACAACAAAGCTTGTTGATTACTTGCAGGAGTATAAAAGGTAAGCCGGAAACTACAACAAAACCAGAATCCTCACTCGTAAAAGTATAAAGGGCTAGAAGTACAACAACAAAAGTATACTCTTTTCTTGTGTGAGTGTGAAATTTGAGACGACAACAACAAGAACAACAGACTCCTTACCCACACGAGTATGAAAAGTAAGACAGGAGCAACAACAAAAATAGACTCCTTGCCTGAAAGAATAGGAAAGGCAAAAAGTACAACAACAAAAGTATACTCCTTGCCCATACGAGTAGAAAAGGGGAGAGGGCAACAATAGCAACGCTGACTCCTAGTTCGCATGAGTATAAAAGGTGAGACAACAACCACAACAAAAGTAGACTCCTTGCTCAAAAGATTATAAAAGGAGAAAAGTACAACGATAAAAGAATACTCATTGTGGCACGAATATAAAAGGTAAGACAGTAAGAACAGCGAAGTACACTCCTAGCATGCATGACTATAAAAGGCGAGACAGCAACAACATCAAAGCAGACTCCTGGTACACACGAGTATAAAAGGCGAGACGACAACAACAACAAAAGTAGACCCCTTACCCGCACGAGTATAAAAGCCGAGACAATAACAACAACAATGGTAGACTCCTTGCCCGCAAGAATACAAAAGACAAAAAGTACAAAAATAAAAGTATACTCCTCGCCCACATGAGTATAAAGGGCAAGATGGTAATAACCGCAGAGCTGACTCCTAGCACGCACGAGTATAAAAGGCGAGACGGCAACAATAATAAAATCAAACTCATTACTCGCAAGAATATAAAAAGCGAGACAGTGACAATAACAAAAGCAAAGTCATTACCCGCAAGAGTATAAAGGAGACAAGTACAACAATAAAAGTATGCTCCTCGCTTGCCAGAGTATAAAGGGCGAGACAGGAACAACAAAGCATACTCCTCACTCGTATGAGTGTAAAAGGCAAGAAGGCAACAAAAGATCGTTCTCTTTTCCTGCACGGGTATAACATGGGAGACGGAAACAACAAGAAAACCAGACTCCTTTCCCAAATGAGTGCAAAAGGCGAGACGACAACAACTACAAAAGCATTCTCCTTGCTCGCACGAGTAAGAAAGGCGAGATGGCAATGACAAAGCATACCCCTTGCCTGCACGAGCATAAAAGGCAGCAACAACAAATACTAACCCCTTGCCCACGTGAGTATTGAAGGCAAGACAGCGACAACAACAAAACCAGACTTTTTGCCCGCACGAGTATAAACGGTGAGACCAAAAATACAACAAAAGAATACTCCTTAGCGGCACGAGTATAAAAGACAAGACGACAACTACAACAAAACCAGACTCCTTGCCTGAATGACAGCAACAACAAAAGCATACTCCTTACCCGCACGAGTATAAAAGGCAAGACGTCGACAACAAACCATATTCCTTGCTCGTATGAGCATAAAAGGAAGGACAACAACAACAAAGTATGCTCATTTCTCGCACGAGTATAAAAGGCAAGCCAACAACAACAACAAAACCAAACTCCTTGCCCGTACGAGTATAAAAGTTGAGACGACAACAACAACAAAAGCATACTCCTTGCTCGCACGAGTATAAAAGGCTTGTCAGCAATAGCAAAGCATACTCCTTGCTCGAATGAGTATAAAAGGCGAGTCGGTAACAATAGGAAAAATAGAATCCTTGCCTGCATGAGCATACAAGGTGAGACATCAACATCAACAAAAACAGACTCTGTGCCCACAAGAGCATAAATGGCAAAAAGTAAAACAACAAAATTATGCTCCTTGCCAGCACTAGTATAAAAGGCATGACGAGAATTATAGCAAAGCAGACTCCTAACCCCCACGAGTATAAAAGGCGAGGCGGCAACAATAGTAAAAACAGACTCTTTGCCCGCAAGAGCAAGAAAGGCGACAAGTACAACAACAAAACCAGACCCCTTACCCACGTGAGCATAAATGGTGAGACAGCAACAACAACAAAAGTATATTTTTTGCCAACAAGAGCATAAAAGCGAAAAGCACATTAACAAAAGTGTACTCCTTGCCCGCACGAGTAGAAAAGGCAACACAATAACAACAGAAAAGCAGACTCCTTGCCCGCATGACTTAAAAGGCTAAATGCCAGCAACAACAAAAGTAGACTCCTTCGCTACACGAGTATAAAAGGCGACACGTCAACAACAAGGCATGCTGCTTGCCCTCGTGAGAATAAAAGGTGACACTGTAACAACAACAAAACCAGACTCCTTGCCTGTACCAGTATAAAAGGCAAGAAGGCAACATCAACAAATGCATACTCCCTGCCAGCACGAGCATGAAAGGAGAGATAGTAATAGAAAAGCATACCCCTTGCCCGCTTGAGTATAAAAGATGAGACGGCAGCAACAACAAAACTAAACACCTTGCCCACATGAGCATAAAAGGGAGGTGGCAACAAAGCATACTCCTTGCTCGCACGAGTATAAAAGATGAGATGACAACAACCAAACATCCTCCTTACTCGCACGAGTATAAAATGTGAGACGGCAACAACAAAGTATGCTGCTTGCCGGTACGAGTGCAAAAGGCAAGACAGCAACAACAACAAGACTAGACTCCTTGCCCCTATGAGGGTAAAAGGAGAGGTGACAGCAACAATAAAAGTAGACTATTTTCCAGCAATAATATAGAAGGCGAAAAGCACAAAAATAAAAGCATACTCCTTGCCCACATGAGTATAAATGGCAAGACAATAATAATAGCAAATCAGGCGCCTAGCCCTCGCGAGTATGGAAGGCGAGATGACAACAACAACAAAAGCAGACTCCTTACCCACAAGAGTATAAAAGGCAAGGCCTTGACAACAAAGCGTACTCCTTACTTTTTGGAGTATAAATGCCGAGACAGCAAGAACAAAGGTTGCTGCTTGCCCGTACGAGTATAAAAATGAGATGGCAATAACAGTTAAATTACACTCCTTGCTCACAAGATTATAAAAGGCAAAAAATGCAAATATAAAAGTATAATCCTTGCCTGCATGAGCATAAAAGGCGAGACAGTGACAATAGCAAAGCAGACTGCCAGCCTGCACGAGTACAAAATGTGAGGTAGTAACAATAGTAAAAGTATACTCTTTGTACGCAAGAATATAAAAGGCAAAAAGTAAACGTAGACTCCTTGCCTATACGAGTATAAAATGGTAGACGGTAGCAACAGCAAAGTAAACGCGTAACCCTCACGAGTATAAAAGGCAAAACGGCAACAACAATAGAAGCAGACTCGTTACCCACAAGAGTATGAAACGCAGGACGGCAACAACAAAGCATACTCCTTGCACTCATGAGTTAAACGGCAAGACGGCAACAACAAAGCAAACTCCTTACTCACACGAGTGCAAAATACAAGATGGCAGGAACAAAGCATGCTTCTAGCCCGCACAAATACGAAAGGCAAGACAGCAACAACAACAAAACCTGACCCCTTACCCACATAAGTATAAAAGCGTGATGGCAACAACAACAGCATACTCTTTGCCCGCACGAGTATAAAAGGTGAAACGACAACAACAAAGCATACAGTTTAGCTGTACGAGTATAAAAAGCAAGAGGACAACTACAACAAAAGCAGACTCCTTGGCCGTGCAAGTATAAAGGGAGAGGCGATAACAACAACAAAAGCATACTCCTTACACGCACAAGAATAAAAGGTGAGACGGCAATGGCAAAGCATACCCCTTGCCCGCATGAGTATAAAAGGTGAGTCGGTAACAACAACAAAACTAATATTGTTGCCGGGACGAGTATAAAAGGCAAGATAGCAACAACAACAAAAGTAGACTGTTTGCCCGCAAGAGTATAAAAGGCAAAAAGTCCAACAACAAAAGCTTACTCAATGCACACAAGAGTATAAAAGGCGAGGCGATCACAACAGCAAAGCAGACTCCTAACCCGCACGAGTGTAAAAGGCCCGACGGCAGGAACAACAAAAACAAACTCCTTGCCCGCAAGAGAAAAAAAGGCAACAAGTACAACAACAAAACCAGACTTGTTGCCTACTCGAGCATAAAAGTCGAGACAGCAACTGCAACAAAAGTAGACTCTTTGCCTGCAAGAGTTTAAACAGTGAAAAGTAAAACAACTAAAGTATACTCCTTGCCTGCATGACTATAAAAGGAGAGACGGTAACCACAATAAAACCGACTCCTAGCCCGCTTGAATTAAAAGGCTAGACATCAACAACAACAAAAGCAGACTCCTTGCCTACAAGAGTGTAAAAGGCAAGACAGCAACAACATAGCATACTCCTTGCCCGCATGGTTATAAACAGCAAGACAACAATAAAAAAGCATGCTGCTTGCCTGCACGAGAATAAAAGGGAACACATTAACAGCAACAAAAACAGGCTTATTGCTCATACGAGTATGAAAGGCAAGACTACAAAAATAATAAATGCATACTCGCTGCCAACAAGAATATAAGAGGCAACACGACAATAGCAAAGCATACTCTTTGCCCGCATGAGTATAAAAGGCAAGATGACAACAATAAAAAAATCAGACTCCAAAACCAGACTCCTTGCCTGCAAGAGCATAATAACCAAGAACTACAACAACAATTGTACACTCTTTACCTACATGAGTATAAAAGACAAGATGATAGCAACAACAAAACCAAATGCCCTGCCTGCACGGGTATATAAGGCGAGACAATAAACAGTAGAAAAGGGGAGAGGGTAGAAAAAGAGTAGACAATAAAGAGTAGAAGCGACGCGTTCGCCCGTCATTCGATTGTCGACCCACAGTAGGGGCCCTATGGCCCTCAAAGGCACGTTTAGTGGGCCAAGCACCCACAGTGAAAGAGTTGCGGCTGCCGCCTTGAATTACAATTTCTGCCAATCGACGGGTAGAATCCTTTGCAGACGACTTAAATATGCGATGGGGTATTGTAAGTGGCAGAGTCGCCTTGCTGCCACGATCCACCGAGATTCAGCCCTTTGTCACTTTGATTCGTCCCACCCTTTCCCCTCAAATCATTTTTTCAACTTTTTATGGGCTGGCTGGGGAGGCTAGCGTGCGGGCTTGGAAATCCCTAACTTGAGCCCCGTACAAGAAGCTAGATAGTTGCATAGTGTGTTCGGTGAGGCCTGCAATGAGGAACCCCCAGCAGCACACTTGCACCGAGCACCGGGGAGATTAGGTGTTGGACCCTCGAGCCAAGAGCCTAATAGAGTTGTTGGCACATTTCACGGACTCGTAGAATGGGCATGGGCGTGGACATGGGCTGGGCATAAGCAAGGTGATGGGAAAATTGGCTAAGGCATTGGCCACCGAAGAAGGCTTGAAAAAGGCCAATGAATGGATTGTTGGCAGCTTGCACCAACTCGTTGAATAGGCATGTGCTGGCCATGTTAGGCATATACTCGCCTCGTTACTGTTGTTGTTGTACTTATCCTCTTTTATACTATTAAGGGCAAGGAGTCTGCTTTTGTTGTTGTTGCTGTCTTGCCTCTTATACTCATGCAGGCTAGGTGTCTGCTTTGTTGTTGTTACTGTCTCACCTTTTATACTAGTGCAGGCAAAGGGCATACTTTTGTTCTTTTACTTTTTGCCTTTTATACTCTTATGGGCAAGGAGTTTGCTTTTGTTGTTATTATTGTCTCGCCTTATATACCCATGCAGGCAGGGCGTTTGGTTTTGTTGTTGCTATCATCTTGTCTTTTACACTCGTGCAGGTAAAGAGTGTACAATTGTTGTTGTAGTTCTTGGTTTTTATGCTCTTGCAGGCAAAGAGTCTGGTTTTGTTATTGTTGTCGTCTCGCCTTTTATACTCATGCGGGCAAAGAGTATGCTTTGCTATTGTCGTGTTGCCTTTTATATTCTTGTTGGCAACGAGTATGCATTTATTGTTGTTGTAGTCTTGCCTTTCATACTCGTGTGAGCAAGAAGCCTGTTTTTGTTGTTGTTAATGTGTTGCCTTTTATTCTCGTGCAAGCAAGCAGCATGCTTTATTATTGTCGTCTTGCTGTTTATACCCATGCGGGCAAGGAGTATGCTTTGTTGTTGCTGTCTTGCCTTTTATACTCTTGTAGGCAAGGAGTCTGCTTTTGTTGTTGTTGATGTCTAGCCTTCTAATTCATGCGGGCTAGGAGTCAGTTTTGTTGTGGTTACCGTCTCTCCTTTTATTGTCATGCAGGCAAGGAGTATACTTTAGTTGTTTTACTTTTCACCTTTTAAACTCTCGCAGGCAAAGAGTCTACTTTTACTGCAGTTGCTGTGTCGACTTTTATGCTTAGGTAGGCAACAAGTCTGGTTTTGTTGTTCTACTTGTTGCCTTTTTTACTCTTGCGGGCAAGGAGTTTGTTTTTGTTGTTGCTGCCGTCACGCCTTTTAGAATCTTGCGGGTTAGGAGTTTGCTTTGCTATTGTTATCACCTCACCTTTTATACTCATGCGGGCATTGAGTATACTTTTGTTGTTGGACTTTTTGTCTTTTATACTCTTACGGGCAAAGAGTCTACTTTGTTGTTGTTGCTATCTTGCCTTTTATACTCGTCCGGGCAGCGATATTAGTTTTGTTGTTGTTACCAACTCGCTTTTTATACTCATGCGGGCAAGGAGTATGATTTGTCGTTGCCGTCTCGCCTTTTATTCTTGTGTGTGCAAGGAGTATGCTTTTGTTATTGTTGTTGCATCTCCTTTTATACTCGCACGGCCAAGGAGTTTGCATTTGTTGTAGTTGTCCTCTTGCCTTTTATACTCGTGCGGCTAAAATGTATGTTTTACTGTTGTCGTTTCACCTTTTATACTCGTGTGAGCAAGGAGTATGCTGTTGTTGTTGTTGCCGTCACACTTTTATACTTGTGTGGGTAAGGGGTCGGGTTTTGTTGTTGTTGCCGTCTTGCCTTTCATTTTTGTGCAGGCTAGAAGCATGCTTTGTTGCTGCCGTATTGCATTTTACACTCGTGTGAGTAAGGAGTTTGCTTTGTTGTTGCCGTCTTGCCGTTTATACTCATGAGTGCAAGGAGTATGCTTGGTTGTTGCCGTATTGCATTTTACACTCGTGTGAGTAAGGAGTTTGCTTTGTTGTTGCCGTCTTGCCGTTTATACTCATGAGTGCAAGGAGTATGCTTGGTTGTTGCCGTTTATATTCCTGTGCACAAGGAGTCTACTTTTGCTATTGTTACTGTCTCACATTTTGTACTTGTGCAGGATGGCAGCCTACTTTGCTATTGTCACCGTCTCGCCTTTTATGCTCGTGCAGGCAAGGATTATACTTTTATTTTTGCAATTTTTGCTTTTTATAATCTTGCGAGCAAGGAGTCTACTTTGACTGTTATTTGCCATCTCGTTCTTATACTCGTACAGGCAAGCAGCAACCTTTGTTCTTGTCATCTCGGCATTTATACTCCAGCAAGCAAGGAGTACGCTTTGTTGTCAAGACCTTGCCTTTTATACTCTTGTGGGTAAGAAGTCTACTTTTATTGTTGCTGTCGTCTCGCCTTCTATACTCGTGAGGGCTAGGTGCCTGCATTGCTATTATTATCCTCTTACCATTTATACTCATGTGGGCAAGGAGTACGCTTTTATTTTTGTGCTTGTCGCCTTTTATATTATTGCAGGCAAAGAGTCTACATTTATTGTTGCTGTCGCCTCTCCTTTTACACACATACAGGCAAGGAGTCTAGTCTTGTTGTTGTTGCTATCTTGCCTTTTACACTCATACGGGCAAGCAGCATATTTTGTTGTTGCCATCTCACATTTTATACTCGTACGAGTAAGGAGGATGCTTTGTTGTTGTCGGCTCGTTTTCTATACTCGTGCAAGCAAGGAGTATGCTTTGTTGCTACCTCCCCTTTTATGCTCGTGTGGGCAAGGTGTCTGGTTTTGTTGTTGCTGTCGTCTCATCTTTTATACTCACGCGGGCAAAGGGTATGCTTTTCTATTGCTATCTCTCTTTTCATACTCGTGCTGGTAGGGAGTTTGCATTTGTTGATGTTGCCTTCTCGCCTTTTATACTGATATAGGCAAAGAGTCTAGTTTTGTTGTTGTTGCAGTGTCACTTTTTACTCTCACGAGGGGAAGCATCATGCCTTGTTGTTGAGGTGTCGCCTTTTATACTCGTGTAGCGAAGGAGTCTACCATTTTTATTGCTAGCATTTAGCCTTTTAAGTCATGCAGGCAAGGAGTCTGCTTTTCTACTATTACTGTGTTGCCTTTTCTACTAGTGCAGGCAAGGAGTACACTTTTATTAATGTGCTTTTCGGCTTTTATACTCTTGCAGGCAAAAAATATACTTTTATTGGGCAAGGGGTCTGGTTTTGTTGTCGTACTCCTCGCCTTTTTTGCTCTTGCGGGCAAAGAGTCTGCTCTTACTGTTGTTGCCATCTCGCCTTTTATACTCGTGCGGGTTAGGAGTCTGCTTTGCTATTATTGTCGTCATGCCTTTTATACTAGTGCTGGCAAGGAGCATAATTTTGTTGTTTTACTTTTTGCGATTTATGCTCTTGTGGGCCTGGAGTCTGTTTTTGTTGATGTTGATGTCTCGCCTTGTATGCTGGTACAGGCAAGGATTTTATTTTTCCTATTGTTACTGACTCGCCTTTTATACTCGTTCGAGCAAGGAGTATACTTTGCCGTTGTTGACAAGCCTTTTATACTCGTGTGAGCAAGGAGTATGCTTTTGTTGTTGTTGTTGTCTCGCCTTTTATACTCATACGGGCAAGGAGTCCGGTTTTTTTATTGTTGCTGGCTTGCCTTTTATGCTCGTGCGAGCAATGAGCATGCTTTGTTGTTGTTGTCCTTCCTTTTATGCTCATACGAGCAAGGAATATGGTTTGTTGTCGACGTCTCGCCGTTTATACTCATGCGGGCAAGTAGTATGTTTTTGTTGTTGCTGTCGTTCAGGCAAGGAGTCTGGTTTTGTTGTAGTTGTCATCTTACCTTTTATACTCGTGCCACCAAGGAGTATGCTTTTGTTGTTTTTGTCGTCTCACCTTTTATACTCGTGCAGGCAAAGAGTCTGGTTTTGTTGTTGTCGCTGTCTCGCCTTCAATACTCACGTGGGCAAGGGGTTAGCATTTGTTGTTGCTGCCGTCTTGCCTTTTTTGCTCGTTCAGGCAAGGGGTATGCTTTGCTGTTGCCATCTCGCCTTTCCTACTCGTGCGAGAAAGGAGAATGCTTTTGTTGTTATTGCCGTCTCGCCTTTTGTACTCATTTGGGAAAGGAGTCTGGTTTTGTTGTTGTTTCCCGTCTACCATGTTATGCTCGTGCAGGAAAACAGAATGCTCTTTTGTTGCCTTCTCGCCTTTTACACTCATATGAGTGAGGAGTATGCTTTGCTGTTCCCGTCTTGCCCTTTATACTCGGGTAGGTGAGGAGCATACTTTTGTTGTTGTACTTGTATCCTTTTATACTCTTGCGGCTAATGACTTTGCTTTCGTTATTGTCACTGTCACTTTTTATATTCTTGAGAGTAATGAGCCTGATTTTATTGTTGTTGGCGTCTCGCCTTTTATACTCGTGCGTGCTAGGAGTCAGCCCTACTGTTATTACCATCTTGCCCTTTGTAGTCATGTGGGTGATGAGTATACTTTTATTTTTGTACTTTTTGTCTTTTGTATTCTTACGAGCAAGGAGTCTACCATTGCTGTCGTTACTGTCTCGGCTTTCATACTCGTGCGGGCAAGAAGTCTACTTTAGTTGTTGTTGTTGTCTCGCCTTTTATACTTGTGTGTACTAGGAGTCTACTTTGATGTTGTTGCTGTCTCGTCTTTTATACTTATGCATGCTAGGAGTCTACTTCATCGTTCTTACTGTCTTAACTTTTATACTCATGCCACAATGAGTATGCTTTTATCATTGTACATTTTGCCTTTTATAATCTTTTGAGCAAGGAGTCTACTTTTGTTGTGGTTGTTGTCTCGCCTTTTATACTCGTACGAATTAGGAGTCAGCGTTGCTATTGCTGCCTTCTCGCCTTTTATACTCGTATGGGCAAGGAGTATACTTTTGTTGTTGTACTTTTTGCATTTCCGATTCTTGTGGGCAAGGAGTCTATTTTTGTTGTTGCTCCTGTCTTACTTTTCATACTCGTGTAGGTAAGGAGTCTGTTTTTGTTGTTGTTGCCGTCTCACATTTCACACTCACACAGGCAAAGAATATACTTTTGTTGTTGTACTTCTGGCCCTTTATACTTTTACGAGTGAGGAGTCTGGTTTTGTTGTAGTTTCCGGCTTACCTTTTATACTCCTGCAAGCAATCAACAAGCTTTGCTGTTGCTGTCTCACCTTTTATACTCGTACAGGCAAGGAGTATGCTTTGTTGTTGTCGTCTCACCTTTTTTATACTCTTATAGGCAATGATTCTACTTTTGTTATTATTACCGTCTTACCTTTTATCCTTGTGCGGCCTAAGCATTTGCTTTGTTGTTGTTACCGTCTCGCTTTTTTTGCTCGTGTAATGAAGGAGTATGCTTTATTTTTGTGCTTTTTCCCATTTGTATTCTTGCGGGCAAGGAGTCTACTTTTACTATTGTTACCATCTTTGTTTTTATACTCGTGCAGGCAAGGAGTCTGGTTTTGTTGTTGTTGGCATCTTGCATTTTATACTCTTGCGGGCTAAAAGTCTACTTTTCTATTGTTGCCGTAACGCCTTTTATACCTGTGCAAGCACGAAATATGCTTTTGTTATTGTTGCCGTCTAGCCTTTTATGCTCGTACGGGCAAGGAGTCTGATTTTGGTGACGTTGTCACTTTGCCTTTTATACTCTTGCGGGCAAGGAGTGTGCTTTTGTTGTTATTGTCATCTTGCCTTTTATACTGGTGCAGACAAGGAGTCCAGTTTTGTTGTTGTTGCCATCTCGCTTTTAAACTTGTGCGAGTAAAGAGTGTGCTTTGTTGTTGCCATCTTACTTTTTATCCTTGTTTGGGCAAGGTGCATGCTTTACTGTTGCTGCCTCACCTTTTATACTCGTGCAAGCAGGGTATATGCTTTTGTTGTTGTTGCTGTCTCGCCTTTTATTCTCTTGCAGCCTAGAAATATGCTTTGTTGTTGCCGTCTCACCTTTTATACTCGTGTGGGCATGGAGTATGCTTTTGTTGTTGTTACCTTCTCGCCTTTTATACTTGTACAGGCAAGAGTCTGGTTTATTGTTGTTGCCGCCTCGCTTTTTACACTCGTGCGGGAAAGCAGCTTTATTGCCATCTCACCTTTTATAGTCATGCGGGTAAGGAGTATGCCTTGTTGTTACCGCCCCACTTTTTATAGTCGTGCGGGCAAGCATCATGCTTTGTTCTTGCCATCTTGCCCTATAAAGTCGCGCAGGCAAGAAGTATGTGTATTTATTGCTGTCTTGCCTTTTATACTCTTGCGGGCAAGGTGTCTGTTTTTGTTGTTGTTGTCGTGTCGCATTTTATACTTGTGTGGCCAAGCAGCATGCTTTGTTGTTGTCGTCTTGCTTTTAATACTCGTGCGGGCAAGCATCATGCTTTATTGCTACCGTCTCGCCTTTTATAGCCGTGCGAACTAGGAGTATGCGTTGTTATTGCCATCGCGCCTTTTATACTCTTCCAAGCAAGGAGTCTGTTTTTGTTGTTCGTGTTGTGATCTCGCTAGTGAGGGCTACGTGTCTGCTTTGTTGTTGCCGTCTCGCCTTTTATACTCATGCGGGCATGGAGTATGCTTTTGTCGTTATTATTGTCTTCTCGCTATTGAGGGCTACGCGCTTGCTTTGCTATTGCTGTCTCCTCATTTATTCCCATACGGGCAAGGAGTCCGGTTTTGTTGTTGTTGCCATCTTGCCCTTTTATACTCATATGGGCAAACAATATGCTTTGCTGTTGTCGTCTTGCCTTTTATACTTGTGCAGGCAAGAAGTATGCTTTGTTGTTACCGTCTCATCTTTTGTATTCTTGCGGGCAAGGAGTCTATTTTTGTTGTTGTTGCAGTCTAACCTTTTACACTCTAGTGGGCTAGAAGTCTACTTTGTTTTTGCTACTATCTCACCTTTTATACTTGTGTAGGTGAGGAGTATGCTTTAGTTGTGCTTTTAGCCATTTACACTCTTCCGGGCAAGGAGTCTGGTTTTGTTGTTGTTGTTGTCCCGCCTGTTATGGTCATGCTAGTAAAGAGTCTAGTTTTGTTGTTGTTGTTGTCTCACCTTTTGTACTTGTATGGGCACGGAGTATTTATTTGTTGTTGTACTTTTTGCTTTTTATACCCTTGTGGGAAAGGAGTCTAGTTTTGTAGTTGTTGTTGTCTTGCCTATTATACTCATGTGGGCAAGGAGTATACTTTTGTTGTCGTACTTTTTGCTCTTCAGATTCTATTGGGCAAGGAGTCTACTTTTGCTGTTGTTGCCGTCTCATCCTTACAATTGTGCGGGCAAAGAGTCTAGTTTTGTTGTTGATGTCGTCTCACCTTTTATACTCAGGGGGTCGTGCAGTATACTTTTGCTGCTGCACTTGTCACCTTTTATACTCTTGCAGCCAATGAGACTGCTTTTTTTGCTGTTGTCGTCTCGCATTCTATACATGTATGGGCTAGGAGTCTGCTTTCCTATTATTGCTGTCTCGCATTTTATACTCTAGTGGACAAGGTGTATGTTTTACTGTTGCCATCTTACCTTTTATACTCGTGCGGGCAACGAGTAAGCTTTAATGTTGCCTTCTCGCCTTTTATACTCGTGCGGGTAAAAAGCATGCTTTGTTGTTGCCCCCTTTCCGTTTATACTCCTACAGGCAAGAAGTATGGTTTTGTTGTTGTTTGCCATCTTGCCTTTTATACTTGTACGGGTAAGGAGTCTGGTTTTGTTGTTGTTGTCGTCTCGCCTTTTTTACTCATGCGAGCAAGCAGCATGCTTTGTTGTTGCTGTCTGGCCTTTTATAGTCGTGTGGGCAAGGAGTATGCTTTGTTGTTACCATTTCGTCTTTTATACTCAAACGGATGAGGAGTATACTTTTGTTTTTGTACTCGTCACCTTTGATACTCTTCCAGGAAAATAGTCTAGTTCTGTTGTTGTTGCCGTCTCGCCTTTTATACTCGTGCAGGCAAGGAATATGCTTTTGTTGTTGTGCTTTTTGCCTTTTAAACTATTGCGGGCACAGAGTCTACTTGTGTCGTTCTTGTTGCGTTGCGTTTTATACACGTGGAAGCAATGTGTCTGGCTTTGTTGTTGCTGAGATCTACGCCCTTTATACTCTTGCAGCCAAGGAGTATACTTTCGTTGTTGTACCTTTCGACTTTTATACTCTTGCAGGTAAGGAGTTCACTTTTTTTGTTGTTGTCGTCTCGCTTTTTATACTCATGCAGGCTGGAAGTCTGCTATTGTTGTTGTTGCTGCCTTGCCTTTTATACTTGTAGAGGCAAGGAGTCTAGGTTCGTGGTTGTTGCCATCTCACCTTTTATACTAGTACCAGCAAGCAATCGACTTCATTGTTACCGTCTTGCCTTTTGCACTTAGGCCGGTGAGGTGCATACATTTGTTGTCGTACTTGTTGCCTTCTATACTCTTGCGAGCAAGGAGTCTGGTTTTGTTATTATTGTCATGTAGCTTTTTATACTCTTAAGGGCTATCCTTTTGCTTTGCAGTTGATACCGTCTCACCTTTTATGCTCATGCAGGCAAGGAGGATCCTTTTGATTTTGTACTTTTTGCCCTTTATATTCTTCTAGGCATGGAGTCTACTTTTGCTGTTGTTTTTGTCTCGCCTTGTATACTGGTCTGGGCTGGGAGTCTGCTTTTGTTGTTGTTGACGCCTTGCCTATTATACTCGTGCGGGTAGGGAGTATGCTTTTTTTACCATTGCCGTGTCGCCTTTTATACTCGTACGGGCAAGAAGTCTGGTATGTTGTTGTTGCCGTCAGGCCTTTTGTACTCGTGCGAGCAAGCAGCATGCTTTGTTGTTGCCATATTGTCTTTTATACTCGTGTGGGCAAGGTATATGCTTTGTTGTTGCCATCTTGCTTTTTATACTTGGGCGGGTGATGAGTATACCTTCATTGTTGTACTTTTTGCATTTTATACTCTCATAGGTAAGTAGTCTGGTTTTGTTGTTATTTCCTTCTCGCCTTTTATACTCATGCAGGCAAAGAGTATACTTTTGTTGATATACTTTTTGCCTTTTACACTCTTGCGGGCAAGGAGTCTACTTTTATTGTTGTTGCCATCTTGCCTTTTATGCTCGTGTGGGTAAGGATTCAGGCTTGTTGTTGTTGCTGTCTCGCCTTTTGTACTCATGTTTGCAAGGAGTATACTTTTGTTATTGTGCCTTTTGCCTTTTATACTCTTGCAGGCAAGCAGTCTCCTTTTATTGTTGTTGCCTTCTCGCCTTTCTTACTCGTACAGGCTAGGAGTCTGCTTTGCTGTTATTAGCATCTCGATTTTCATATTCGTGCGGGCATGGTGTATGGTTTTGTTATTGTTTGCCGTCTTGCCTTTTGTACTCATGCGGGCACTGAGTGTACTTTTTTGGTTGTACTTTTTTCCTTTTATACTATTGCGAGCAAGGAGTTTGCTTTTGTTGTTGTTACTGTCTCGCCTTTTATACCCATGTAGGCAAAGAGTCTGGTTTTGTTGTTGTTGCCCTCTCGCCTTTTATACTCATGCGGGCAACTAGAGTGCTTTTGTTATTGTTGTTGTCTCACGTTCTATACTCGTGCGGGCTACGAGTGTGCTTTGCTGTTGTTGCTATCTCGCCTTTTATACTCATGCGAGCAAGGAGTATACTTTTGTTGTTGTATCTTTTGCCTTTTATACACTAGCGAGCAAAGAGCATGCTTTTGTTGCTGTTATTATCTCATCTTTTACACCCGTGTGGGCAAGGAGTCTGGTTTTCTTGTTGTTGCCATCATGCCTTTTATGCTCGCGTGGGCAATGAGTGTGCTTTGTTGTTGCCGCATCACCTTTTATATTCATGTGGCCAAGGAGCGTTCATTTGTTAATGTTGTCGTCAAACCTTTTGTACTTGTGAGGGCAAGGAATTTGGTTTTGTTATTGTTGCTGTGTCGCCTTTTATGTTCGTGAGGGTGAGGAGCATGCTTTGTTGTTGTCGTCTCACCTTTTATACTCGTGCAAGTAATGAGTAGCCTTTGCTATAGCCGTCGCGCCTTTTACACATGTGCAGGCAAAGACTATGCTTGTGTTGTTGTTGCCATCTCAATGTTTATACTTGTACGGGCAAGTAGTCGAGCTTTGTTGTTGCTATCTCAACTTTTATACACGCCTTTTATACATGTGTGGGTAAGGAATATGCTCTATTATTACCATATTGCCTTTTAAGCTCATGCGAGCAAATAGTATGCTTTGCTGTTGCTATCTCGTATGGACAAGGGGTCTAGTTTTGTTGTCATTACCCTCTTGCCTTTCATACATGTGCGGGCCAACTGCACACTTTGTTGTTGTCGTCTCGCCTTTTATACTCGTGTAGACATGGAGTTTGCTTTGTTGTTGCTTTCTCACCTTTTATACACTTGCAGGCAAAGTGTCTAGTTTTGTTGTTGTTGCCATCTCAATTTTTATACTCATTTGGGCAAGGAGTATGCTTTGCTGATGTCATCTCGCCTTTTACAGTCATGCGACCAAAGGGTATGCTTTTGTTGTTCTTACTATCTCGCCTTTTACGCTCGTGCGGGCAAGAATTCTTGTTTTGTGTTGTTTTCATCTTGCCTTTCATACATGTGTGGCGTAAGAGTATACTTTGCTATTGTCATCTCGCCTCTTATACTCGTGTGAGCAAAGAATGTGCTTTTGTTGTTGTTGCCATTTCGCATTTTATACTTGTGCGGCCAAGGAGTGTGGTTTTGTTGTTGTTGTCATCTTGCCTTTTATACTCGTGCGGGTGAGGAGCATTCTTTTTAGTTGCGGTCTTGCCCTTTATACTCCTGCACGAAAGGAATATGCTTTGCTATTGCTGTCTCGCCTTTTATACTCGTGTGGGCAAGGAGTATGCTTTTGTTGTTATTGTTGTCTCAACTTTTATACGCGTACGGGCACTAACTCTGGTTTTCTTGTTATTGTCGTCTCGTCCTTTATACTCGTGCGGGCAGGGAGTATGCTTTGTTGTTGTTGTCTCGTCTTTTATACTTTTGCAGGCAAGGAGTATGCTTTACTATTGTCATCTCGCCTTTTATACAATTGAATGAAAGGAGTATTCTTTATGCTCATGCATGCAAGGAGTATGTTGTGTAGTTGCTGTCTCGCCTTTTATACCCAAGTGAGCAAGGAGCATCCTTTTGTCGTTGTTGTCGTCTCGCCTTTTATACTCATATGGCAAGGAGTCTGATTTTGTTGTTGTTGCCATCTCGCCATTTATACTCATGCGGGCAAGGAGTATACTTTTGTTTTTGTACTTTTTGCCTTTTATACTCATGCAGGCAAGGAGTCTGCTTTGCTATTGTTACCATCTCACATTTTGCACTCTAGTGAGCAAGTAGTATACTTTTGTTGTTGTACTTTTTTCCTTTTATACTCTTGCGGAGAAGGAGTCTAGTTTTGTTTTCGTTTTCGTCTCGCCTTTTATCGTTGTGCAGGCAAGGAGTGTAGTTTTGTTGTTGTTACCGTCCCGCCTTCTATTCTTGGGAGGGCAAGGAGTGTACTTTCGTTGTTGTGCTTGTCATCTTTTATGCTCTTGTAAGCAAGGAGCCTGGTTTTGTTGTTTTTGCCTTCTCGCCTTTTACACTAGTGCGAGCTAGGAGTCTGCTTGGTTGTTGTTGCCGTCTTCCCTTTTTGAATGTGTGCAAGAAGGTGTATACTTTTCTTGTTGTACATTTCGCCTTTTATGCTCTTGCGGGTAATGAGTCTAATTTTGTTGTTGTTATTGTCTCGCATTTTATACTTGTGTAGGCAAAGAGTCTGGTTTTGTTGCTATTGCCGCCTCGCCTTTTATACCCTGGCGAACAACGAGTCTACTTTTGTTGTTGTTACTGTCTTGCCTTTTATCTTCGTGTAGTTAAGGAGAGTAGTTTTGTTGTTGTTGTCATCCAGCCTTATATACTCGGGAGGGCAAGGAGTCTACTTTTGTTGTCGTGCTTGCTGCCTTTTATACTCTTGCATGCAAGGAGTCTACTTTTTTTGTTTTTGCCTTCTCACCTTTTGCACTCGTGCAAGCTAGGATTATGCCTTGCTGTTGTTGCCATGTTGCCTTTTATACACGCTCAAGAAGGAGTATACTTTTCTTGTTCTACGTTTTGTCTTTTAAGCTCTTGCAGGCAATGAGTCTACTTTTGTTGTTGTTGTTACTATCTCGCATTTTATACCTGTGCTAGCAAAGAGTCTAGTTTTGTTACTATTGCCGCCTCACCTTTTACACTCGTGTAGGCAAGGAGTATGCTTTGCTATTGCCATCTTGCCTTTTATGCCCGTGCAAGCAAAGAGTACACTTCTGTTGTTGTTGTCATCTCTCCTTTTATGCTCGTATGGGCAAGGAGTCTGGTTTTCTTATTGTTGCAGTCTCTCCTTTTATACTCAAGCGGGCGAGGACAATGCTTTCTTGTTGTTGTCTTGCCTTTTATACTCGTGCGGGCGAGAAAAATGTTTTGCTATTGCCATCTTGCCATGGTACTCATGCGGGCAAGGAGTACGCTTTGTTTTTGCCATCTCGCCGGGGTACTCATGCAGGTAAGGAGTACGCTTTGTTTTCACCACCTCGCCATTTAAACTCTTGCATGGAAGGAGTATGCTTTGCTGTTGACATTGCCATCTTGCATTTTATACTCGTACAGGGAGGGAACCGTCTCGCCTTTAATACTCGCACGGGTAAAGCCTATGCGTTGCTATTGCTATGTCGCCTTTTATACTCTTACGAGAAAAGAGTATGCTTTGCTGTTGCCATCCCGCCTTTTATACTCGTGTGGCCAAGGCGTATACTTTGCTCCTGTCGTCTCGCCTTTTATACTTATGCGGGTAAGGAGTATGCCTTGTTGTTGACGTGTCACCTTTCACACTCGTGCGGGCAGCAAGTATGCTTTTGTTGTTGTTGTCCTCTCACTTTTTATACTCGTACAAACAAGGAATTTGGTTTTGTTCTTTCTGTTGTCTCGCCTTTGTTACTCGTGCAGGCAAGCAGCACACTTTGTTGTTGCTGGCTCGCATTTTATACTCATAAGGATAGAAAGTCTAGTTTTGTACTTGTTGCTGTCTCGCCTTTTTTACTCATGCAAGCAAAAAACATCCTATGTTGTTACTATCTCGCCTTTTATACTCGTAGGACAAAAAGTATGCTTTGTTGTTGTCGTCTCACCTTTTATACTCTTACGGGCAAGGAGTCTGGTTTTGTTGTTGTCGTCGTCTCGTCTTTATACTCGTTCGGGCTAGGGGTATGCTTTGTTATTGCTACCGTCTCCACTTTTATACTCGTGTCGGCTGCTTTTGTTCTTGCTGTCATCTCATCTTTATACTCGTGCGGGTTAGGAGTATGCTTTGTTATTGCTACTGTTTCCACTTTTATACTCGTGCGAGCATGGAGTATACTTTTGTTGTTGTACATTTTGCCTTTTATACTCTTGCTAATAAAGAGTCTACTTTAGTTGTTTTTTCCATCTTGCCTTTTATCTTCGTACGAGCAAGGACTTTGGTTTTGTTGCTGTTGTCGTCCTACATTAATACTCAGGCAGGCTAGGAGTATACTTTTATTGTTGTGCTTGTCGCCTTTCTTCCTTTTGCCGGCAAGGACTCTGCATTTGTTGTTTTTGTTGTCTTGCCTTTTAAAATCGTGCGGGCTAGGAGTTTGATTTCCTATTGTTACTGTCTCACCTTTTTTACTCATACAGGCAAGGAGTATACTTTTGTTGTTGTACTTTTCGCCTTTCATACTCTTGTGGGCAAAGAGTCTGCTTTTGTTGTTGTTACTACCTCGCCTTTTATACCCGTGCAGGCAAGGAGTTTGATTTTGTTGTTGTTGCCATCTCGCCTTTTATTCTTGTGCAGGTAAGGAGTATGCTTTGTTGTTGTCTCGCCTTTTAAACTCGTGCCAGTAAGGAGTATACTTTACTGTCGCCGTCTCGCCTTTTTTACTTATGTGAGTAAAGAGTATGCTTTTGTTGTTCTTGCCATCTCACCTTTACACTCGTATGGGCAACGAATCTACATTTATTATTTTTGTTGTCTTGCCTTTTATACTCGTACGGGTGAGGAGCATGCTTTGTTGTTGCTGTCTCGCCTTTTATGCTCGTACGAGCAAGGAGTATACTTTTGTTGTTGTACATTTTGCCTTTTACACTCTTGCAGGCAAGGTGTCTGCTCTTATTGTTGTTACTATCTTGCCTTTTATACCCGTGTAGGCAAGAAGCCTGGTTTTGTTGTTGTCGTCGTCTCGCCATTTATTCTTGTCTGGGTAAGGAGTATGCTTTGTTGTTGCCGTCTCATCCCTTAGTTGTGTGGGCAAAGAGTCTAGTTTTGTTTTTGCTGCCAACTCGCCTTTTAAACTCTTGTAGACAAGAAGCAAGCTTTACTATTGTCGTCTTGCTTTTTATACTTGCATGGGCTAGGAGTGTCCTTTTGTTATTGTTGCCATCTTGCCTTTTATACTCTCACGAGCATGGAGTCTGCATTTGTTTTGGTTGCCATCTCGCTTTTTTGCTCATGCAGGCTAGGAGTATGCTTTGTTGTTGCTACTGTTTTCCCTTTTATACTCGTGTGGGAAAGGAGTATACTTTTGTTGTTGTACTTTTTGCCTTTTATACCCTAGCAGGCAATGAGTCTACTTTTGCTGTTGTTGTCGTCTCGCCTTTTATCTTTGCATAGGCAAGGACTCTGGTTTTGTTGTTCTTGTCGTCTTGCCCTTTATACTCCAGCGGGCTAGGAGTATACTTTTGTTGTTGTGATTGTCGCCTTTCATACTCTTGCGGGCAAGGAGTCGGCATTTGTTGTTTTTGTTGTCTAGCCTTTAAACTCGCGTGGTCTACGAATCTGTTTTCCTGTTATTACCATCTCGCCATTTATACTTGTGCCGGTAAGGAGTAAACTTTTGTTATTGTACCTTTCACCTTTTATATTGATGTTTACAAAGAGTCTACTTTTGTTGTTGTTACTGTCTCGTTCTTATACCCGTGCGAGCAAGGAGTCTGATTTTGTTGTTGTTGCCGTCTTGCCTTTCATTCTTGTGCAGATAAGGAGTATGCTTTGCTATTGCCGTCTCACCTTTTATACTCGTGCAGGCAAGGAGTAGCCTTTGCTATTACCATCTCGCCTTTTTTACTCGAGCGAGTAAAGAGTATGCTTTTGTTGTTCTTACCATCTCGCCTTTTACATTCGTGCGGGCAAAAGGTCTACATTTATTATTTTTACTGTCTTGCCTCTTATACTCGTACAGGTGAGGAGCATGCTTTGTTGTTGTTGTCTCGCTTTTTATAATCAGGCGGGCAGGGAGTATACTTTTGTTGTTGTACACTTCGCCTTTTATACACTTATGGCAAGGTGTCTACTCTTGTTGTTGTTACTGTCTTGCCTTTTATACCCATGTATGCAAGGAGCCTGGTTTTGCTGCTGTTGTTATCTCGCCATTTATTCTTGTGTGGTTAAGGAGTATGCTCTACTGTTGCCGTCTTGTCTTTTACTCGTGAGGGAAAGGAGTCTAGTTTTGTTGCTGCTGCTAATGGGCCTTTTATACTCGTAAAGGCAAGGAGTAAGCTTTGCTGTTGCCGTCTTACTTTTTATACTTACATGGGCCAGGAGTGTGCCTTTGTTGTTGTTGTCGTCTTGCCTTTTATGCTCTCGTGGGCATAGAGTCTGCAGTTGTTGTTGTTGTTGTCTCACTTTTATGCTTGCACGGGCTTGGACTATGCTTTTTGTTACTACTGTCTCCCCTTTTATATTCGTACGAACCAGGAGTATATGTTTGTTGTTGTACTTTTCGCCTTTTATACCATTGTGAGCAAGGAGTCTACCTTTG
This sequence comes from Carallia pectinifolia, assembly GCA_037832335.1. NCBI lineage: Eukaryota > Viridiplantae > Streptophyta > Magnoliopsida > Malpighiales > Rhizophoraceae > Carallia > Carallia pectinifolia. The sequence continues at coordinate 33,026,936 of CM075454.1, forward strand.
CTGTTGTTGCCGTCTCACCTTTTATCTTCATGCTGGCAAGGACTCTAGTTTTGTTGTTGTCGTCCTGCCTTTTATACTCTAGCGGGCTAGGAGTATACTTTTGTTGTTGTGATTGTCTACTTTCATACTCTTGTGGGCGAGGAGTTTGCATTTGTTGTTTTTGTTGTCTAGCCCTTTAAACTCGCACGGACTACGAGATTGCTTTGCTGTTGTTACCATCTCGCCTTTTATACTCGTGCGGGCAACGAGTAAACTTTTGTTGTTGTACTTTTCGCCTTTTATACCATTGTGAGCGAAGAGTCTACCTTTGCTGTTGTTGCCGTCTCACCTTTTATCTTCATGCTGGCAAGGACTCTAGTTTTGTTGTTGTCGTCCTGCCTTTTATACTCTAGCGGGCCAGGAGTATACTTTTGTTGTTGTGATTGTCTACTTTCATACTCTTGTGGACGAGGAGTTTGCATTTGTTGTTTTTGTTGTCTAGCCCTTTAAACTCGCACGGACTACGAGATTGCTTTGCTGTTGTTACCATGTCGCCTTTTATACTCGTGCGGGCAACGAGTAAACTTTTGTTGTTGTACTTTTCACCTTTTATACTCTTGTTGGCAAAGAATCTTCTTTTGTTATTGTTACTGTCTCGTCTTTTATACCCGTGCGGGCAAGTAGTCTGATTTTGTTGTTGTTGCTGTCTCGCCTTTTATTCTTGTGCAGGTAAGGAGTACGCTTTGCTGTTGTCATCTCGCCTTTTATACTCGTGCAGGCATGCTTTGCTGTTGCCATCTCGCCTGTTCTACTAGTGCGAGTAAAAAGTATGATTTTGCTGTTCTTACCAACTCCCCTTTGTGCAGGTAAAGAGTATGCTTTGCTATTGCTATCTCGCCTGTTTACTTGTGCAAGCAAGGAGTCTAGTTTTGTTGCTGTTGCCTACTCGCCTTTTATACCTGTGCCAGAATGAAATATGGTTTGTTGTTGTCGTCTCGCCTTTTATACTCCTATGAGCAAGGAGCATGCTTTTGTGGTTGTTGTCGTCCTGCCTTTAATACTCATGTGGGCAAGGAGTCTGGTTTTGTTGTTGTTGTTGTTGCAGGTAAGGAGCATGCTTTGTTGTTGCCATCCTGCCTTTTATACTCGTGTGTGTAAAGAGTATGCTTTGTTGTTGTCGTCTCACCTTTTATGCTATTGTGGGGAAGGAATATGCTTTGTTGTTACGATCTCACCTTTTATGCTCGTGCGGGCCTGTTCCTTGATTTTGTCTAGCAAGTCACTCTGCACTAGAGTGAGGGCAGCAACCGTCTCTTGCACTTGTCGACAGCTTAGGGCATCCACCACCTGATTTTGTATGCCTAGCTTGTGTTCCCAAGTAAAATCATACTCAGCCAACAACTCCTGCCACTGCGCCTGCTGTGCAGAAAGCTTGTTCTGAGTCTAAAAGAATGTGGTAGCCACATTGTCAGTCCGAACCACGAATCGGGTACCCAGCAAATACACCCTCCAGGTGCGAAGGCAATGCACCACTGCCAGAATCTCCTTCTCATGGGCTGAGTATTGCTGCTCTGCATCATCGTGGGCTGGTTCCAAAGTATGACGGTCCCTGCACAGTGATGAAGAAAGTTGGCAATGTTGCATACAGGTTGCAGCTCCCAGAAAGGTTGAAGGTGCATCCAACCTTCAACGTGAGTTTCTTAAAGCCCTTCCACGAGGAAGCAGGCGATAAGCCCCCAAGGAAACAAGCACGAAGTGCTCCCCCTACAATCAGAACTGAGTTCCAATGTAAAGTGGAGAAAATTCTAGACCACCTAACGCAGGGACAAAGTAAGAAGAATAGGCGGGTTGAGTACTTGGTGTAGTGGAAGAATGCCCCAGATAGTGAGGTGAGATGGGAAAGAGATGTGAATCTATGGCAGTTCGACAAGCAGGTGGAAGACTACCTATCAACCTTACCAACGAGGACGTTGGCTTCAATAGGTGGGGGTGGTTTGTTAGCCCCATGAACACTTGGCATGCAGGAGTTGGCGGCACCTTGCGCCAATTCCTAGCATGGGCCTTTGGAGTGGCTGGGCACTCCTTGAAGCAAGGTGAAAGCTGAGAGGGTCAGCATAGGCACGAGCCTACATGCGGGTCCCAGTGTGGACCAAGACTTAGGTTAGACAAAGGATGCTGGGCTACATGTTCGTGGGCTCCATCAGATGGGCAATAGGCTTGGGCCAAGAGGCCCAAAACACAGGACTGGGTCTTGGCTAACTCTGCATGGCACTGCATGGCATTGTAAGGCATTGCGTGGCACCGAGTCTCCTACGACGTGTGGAACGTGGGGATGTGTGGGTGTTGCTCTATCCGGTTGGCCGAGCATCAGGATGATGCAAGGTTCCCGTAGATGCTCTTTTGTCTCTTTTGAGTGTGTGAGTTGTGTGCCTACTTATAAAGTTCCATTGTGCAATCCTTCTGCGTGTACGGTTGGCTGAGACTAAGTGTGACTTAGTGCCATCACAAGGCAAAATTTTGGGTGAGAACCAATGGTAGGTGGTTCTGGTTTTGATCGTCTCTTGCACTTGTCGGCGACTTAGGGCACCTGCCCCTTGATTTTGCCTTCCTGGCTTGTGTTCCTACGTAAAATCGTACTCAGTCAAGAACTCCTGCCACCACGCCTACCGTGCAGAAAGCTTCTTCTGAGTCTGAAAGAATGTGTTAACCACATTGTCAGTCCGAACCACGAATCTGGTACCTAGCAAATACACCCTCCATGTGCGAAGGCAATGCACCACTACCAACATCTTCTTCTCATGGGCTGAGTACCGCTGCTCTGCATCATTGAGTTTCCGGCTCTCATAGGCAATGGGGTGGCCTTCTTGCACCAACACACCTCCAATGGCTTAGTCTGAGGCGGTAGTTAGCACACTGAAAGGCAACTCAAAATCAGGCAGCCTCAGGATCAGCTTCGTGGACATCGCTGCCTTCCACTTGTCAAAAGCTTCTTGGCAATTTGTGGTCCACCTCTAGGGTCTATTCTTCTGGAGTAAGTCTGTCAATGGGGCCACCATTTTGGAGTAACCCTACATGAACTTCCTGTAATAGTTAGACAAACCAAGAAAGGATCTCAACTCAGACACTTTGGTAGGGGCCTCCCACTCCACTATTGCCTGGACTTTTATGTCGTCCATTTTAACTTGCCCTCGACTCACCCTATGCCCAAGGAACATTATCTCACGTCGGGCGAACTCACATTTTTCCTTTTTCACATATAATTGGAGCTCTCTCAGCTTAGACAACACCAACCTCAGGTGGGACAAGGGATCCTCCAAGGACTCACTATACACAACAATATCATCTAGATATACAACCACAAAATGATCAATAAAGTCATGAAACACATCATTCATTAAATTACAGAAAGTAGCAGGGGCGTTAGTCAAATCTAATGGCATCACCAAGAATTCATAGGAGCCATAGCAAGTGATGCACGTGGTTTTCCTCTCATCTCCTTCTGCAATCTTGACTTGCCAATATCCAGACCACAGATCCAGCTTGGTGAAGTATGAGGCTCTCGCTAACCTGTCAAACAAGTCCGCTATCAATGGAATAGGCACTTGCTCTTTATCGTCACCCTATTCGACTCCCAGTCTTGGTGACTTTTAGACCTAGCGACTCTACCATCCTCTCAGCCACGAAGTTGTGGGTAGCACCCGTGTCAGCCATCGCCAGCAACTCCTTACTACTGAGCCCGATCTTTACATACATCAAGCCGGATTGTGGGCCACGTCCAACTTGCACAGCACTCACCAGCTGTAGAGGATTGACACGAGAGGGGCCAACATCATCCAAGGGGCCACTCTCCTCAGCAACTATGGCACTTAACTTCTCTCGCTTGGGGCACTCCTTAGCCCTATGTGGTCCATTACATATAAAACAACCCGAGTTAGTTTTGCCTTTACCTTGTTCTTGGTAGACGACTTTGCCTTTATCCTTGCCACCACCGTTGTGCTTATCCTTTTTGCCTTCCTTCTTCTTCTTGCCCTTGTCTTGGGGCTGCTTCCTAGCTTCAGAATCAGGAGATTTGTTAATCCAAAAATCAACTAAACCATCAGTCGCAGCCATTGCTGAAGGAAGGTCCTTCACACCTTGCCTTCTAAGCTCTAGTTGAGCCCAGGGTTGTAGACCAGAAAGGAAGTTGAAAAGCTTGTGTTCATCCGACATGTTGCGGATGTCAAGCATCAAGGAACTGAATTCCTTCATGTAGTCACGCATCGTACCACTCTACTTCAGCTTCTTCAAGGATTCCCTCGCAACCCATGACGTGTTGCAGGGCAAGAACTGCTCCGTCAACTCCTTCTGTAGGCTCTCCCACATCTCGATCTTAGGCCTGCCCGCACTTGCATCGTCATCCAACTGAGTCTGCCACCACAGCTTAGCGTCCTTGGCCAGATACATACTGCTCAGATTGACCTTCTCGTTCTCTGGCACACGGGCAGCTTTGAAGTATTGCTCCATATCCCACAGAAAGTTCTCGATCTCTTTGGCATCCCTAGCTCCCTCGAAGGCTTTTGGCTCCGGCACCTTCATCTTGGTCGAGCCCTCCACAACACCTCCGCTTGGTTGAGAGGCTACAGCCTTCTTGAGGATGCCTATCTCTGCTGCCAACTCCTCAAGCCAAAAAGTTGTGTTTAAAGAGGCCACCACCTCTTATTGCCACTGCAAATCAATTATGTACTGCTCATGGAGTGACAACGTTGGGAACACGGTGAAATTTGCACCATCCAGAAGTTCATCGAGTACCTCAAAGAGCTTAGCTATGCGCTCACGTACAACATCAATACCCAAACCACCTGTCATTGGTCAAATCTATCTGCTCTGATACCAACTGTCACAGGGCTAAATTTCTCACCCCAAATTTCGCCTTGTGATGGCAGTAAGTCACACTTAGTCTCAGCCAACCGCACACACAACGATTTGCACAATAGAACTTTGTAAGTAGGCACACAACTCACACACTCAAAAGAGGCACAAGAGCATAAACGGGAACCTTTCCCAACCTTTTATTACTTAACTCATGTAATACAAAGGAACAATCACTTGAACTCTCAACAGTGTTTCACTCTTTCTCTCTGAGTGATTTCTCTCTTTCACTGAGTACAAATGACAACCCATAGGGTCTATATATAGCTGACACCCCCAGCTATCTAGGGCTTGGAGATTAACATTATCTCCCCACTATCTCTATCGTGGCTGATGACCCTCATCTTCCCACGTTCTCATCCATGAATCGATCCTGATAAGCCTTATCTCCCACGATCATCCATCACTTGATCTCGATAAGTCTTATCTACCCATGATCCTTTGCCATGCACAATCTGATGAGCATTATCCCAATGCTCAGCCACCTGGATAGAGCCACACCTGTACGTCCCCATGTTCCGCACGTCGTAGGAGACTCGGTGCCACGCAGTGCCATGCAGTGCCATGCAAACTTGGCCAAGACCCAGTCTCGTGTTTTGGGCCTCTTGGCCCAAGTCCATGACCCATTTGATGGAGCCCACGAACATGTAGCCCAGCATCCTTTATCCAACCCCAGTCTTGGTCCACACTGGGACTCGCATGTAGGTCGTGCCTACGCTGACCTTCTTAGTTTTCACCTTACCTTAGGGAGTGCCCAGCCACTCCAAAGTCCCATGCTAGGAGTTCGCGCAAGGTACCGACAATTCCCCCATGCCAAGTGTTCAAGGGGCTAACAGTAGGTGTCATACGGCTAATTCTCTCACCCAAAATTTCGCCTTGTGATGGCACTAAGTCACACTTAGTCTCAGCTAACCGCACGCACAACGATTTGCACAATGGAACTTTATAAGTAAGGAACACAACTCACACAGTCAAAAGAGACACAAGAGCATATACGGGAACCTTTCCCAACCTTTTATTACTTAACTCAAGTAATACAAAGGAACAATCACTTGAACTCTCAACAGTGTTTCACTCTTTCTCTCTGAGTGATTTCTCTTTTACTGAGTACAAATGACAGCTCATAGGGTCTACACATATCTGATACCCCCAGCTATCTCGGGCTTGGAGATAAACATTATCTCCCCACGATCTCTATCGTGGCTAATAATGCTCATCTTCCCACGATCTCATCCATGACTTGATCCTGACAAGCCTTATTTGCCATGATCATCCATCACTTGATCTTCGATAAGCCTTATCTACCCACGATCCTTTGCCACGCATGATCTGATGAGCATTTTCCTGATGCTCGGCCAACCGAATAAAGCCACACCCGCACGTCCCCACGTTCCACACATTGCAGGAGACTCGGTGCCACGCAGTGCCATACTATGCCATGCAGTTCCATGCACACTTGGCCAAGACCCAGTCTCGTGTTTTGGGCCTCTTGGCCCAAGCCTATGGCCCATCTGACGAAACCCACGAACATGTAGCCCAGCATCCTTTGTCCAACCCAAGTCTTCGTCCACACTGGGACCTGCATGTAGGCCCGTGCCTACGCTGACCCTCTCAGTTTTTACCTTGCCTTAGGAGTGCCCAGTCACTCCAAAGTCCCATGCGAGGAATTAGTGCAAGGTGTTGCCAACTCCCACATGCCAAGTGTTCAAGGGGCTAACAAACCACCCCCACCTGTTGAAGCCAACGTCCTTATTGGTAGGGTTGATAAGTAGTCTTCCACCTGCTTCTTGAACTGCATAGAGTCACATCTCTTTCCCAGCTCGCCTCACTGTCTGGGGCATTCTTCCACTTGACCAAGTACGCAACCTGCCTATTCTTCTTACTTTGTCCCTGCATTCGATGGTCTAGAATTCTCTCCACTTCACGCTGGAACTCAGTTCTGATTGCAGGGGGAAGCATGTTGTGCTTGTTTCCTTAGAGACTCATCGCTTGCTTCACCGTGGAAGGGTTTCAAGAAACTCATGTGGAAGGTTAGATGCAGCTTCAACCTTTCTGGGAGTTGCAACCTGTATGCAACATTGCCAACTTTCTTCACAACTGTGAAGGGACCATCAAACTTTGGAACCAGCCCATGATGCACTGTCTTGCTGCTGATCTTCTTCCAAATTTGGGGAGTAAGCTTCAGCAACTCCTTATCCCCAACTTGGAACTGAACGTCCCTCCTTCCTCGGTCCACATACTTTTTCATCCGCTTGGCTACCTTGTCCAAGCTATCCTAGGCCTCCTCTAGCTGCTCTTGCTTAGAACGGGCAAATCGATGTGCTGCAAGACATCTCCCTCCTGAGCTAGTCCTGGCCACATCGTTAGGAGTAAGGGTCTGTTGCCCCATAGCTAGTTCAAAGGGACTCATACCTATGGAAGAGGACTTGTGAAGATTATAGCAAAATTAGGCCGAATCCAACAACTCAAGCCAATTCCTCTGGCTCGCTGTCACGTAATGGCTCCGTCTGGCCATCAATCTAAGGATGGTTGGCAATAGAGAATTTCAATTCTGAACCCATCATGTTGAACAATGACGTCCAGAACCTGCCAATGAAACAAGGATCCCAATCGCTCACAATATCTTCAAGCAACCCAAAGTACTTTACTACCTACATGTAAAAAAGCTCAGCGGCTATCTCCGCTTGACATGAAGAGGGGGCAAGAATAAGCACCGCATACTTGGAAAACTAATCCACCACAAACATGACAGATCCCATGCCATCAATCTTCGAGAATCCGCTAATCAAATCCATCGAATACAATACCCATGGCTTTGTAGGAATGGGTAGCGACTGCAACAAACCTGCCTCCTTTTGCTCTCCATCTTGTCCCGCCGACAAGTGATGCACGTCTTGACATATGCCTCGACGTCATCTTCCATCTTTGGCCAAGGGTAGTTGCGGGACAGAAAGGCCATCATCCTTTTGATGCCAGGATGACCAGTCCACTGTGAATCATGAGACCCACGCACCATTGGGAACATACACACGATTACCCTTCCTAAGGCCTGCACCACTGGGAACATACACACGATTACCCTTGGCATGCAATAAATCATTATCGGGCCAGTATTGCCTTACCACACACTCTTTGACCTGTTGTACCACTTGCTAATATGTGGCATCATGTGGGGCCTGATCCCTGATTTTGTCTAGTAAGTCACTCTACACTTGAGTGAAGGCAGCAACCGTCTCTTGCACTTGTCGGTGACTTAGGGCATCTGCCACTTAATTTTGCCTTTTTGGTTTGTGTTCCCAAGTAAAATCGTACTCAGCCAAAAACTCCTGCCACCGTGCCTGCCGTGCAGAAAGCTTCTTTTGAGTTTGAAAGAATGTGTTAGCCACATTGTTGGTCCGAACCACGAACCTGGTAGCCAGCAAATACACCCTTCATGTGCGAAGGCAATGCACCACTGCCAGCATCTCCCTCTCTTTGGCTGAGTACCGTTGCTCTGCATCATAGGCAATCAGGTGACCTTTTTGCACCAACACACCTCAAGTGGCTTTGTCTGAGGCATCAATTAGCACACTGAAAGGCAACTCAAAATCAGGCAGCCTCAGGACCGACTTCGTGGACACCGCTGCCTTTAATTTGTCAAAGGCTTCTTGGCAATTTGTGGTCCACTTCCAAGGTCTATCCTTCTTGAGTAAGTCTGTCAATGGGGTCACCTTTTTGGAGTAACCCTGCACGAACTTCCTGTAATAGTTAGACAAACCAAGAAAGGATCTCAACTCAGACACTTTGGTAGGGGCCTCCCATTCCACTATTTCCTGGACTTTTCTCTCGTCCATTTTAACTTGCCCTCGACTCACCCTATGCCTAAGGAACATAATCTCTCGCATGGAAAACTAGCATTTTTCCTTTCTAACATATAATTGGTGCTCTCTCAGCCTAGACAACACCAACCTTAGGTGGGACAAGTGATCCTCCAAGGGCTCACTATACACAACAATATCATCCAGATATACTACCACAAAATGATCAATGAAGTCATAAAATACATCATTCATTAAATTACAGAAAGTAGCAGGGGCATTAGTCAAACCGAATGGCATCACCAAGAATTCGTAAGAGCCATAGCGAGTGATGCACGTGCTTTTCCCCTCATCTCCTTCTGCAATCCTAACTTGCCAATATCTAGACCGTAGATCCAACTTGGCGAAATACGAGGCTCTCGCCAGCCTGTCAAACAAGTCCACTATCAATGGCATAGGGTAATTGTTCTTTACTGTCACCTTGTTCAGAGCACTGTAATCAACACACATCCGCAAGGAGCCACCGTGTTTCCTCTGAAACAACACTGGGGCATCATATGGTGCTTTGGAGGGCTGAATTAGACTGCATCCAGCAACTCTGTTAACTGCTTCCTCAGTTATGCCAATTCTAGAGAACTCATGCAATATGGGGCTTGTGCTGGTGGTTTGGAACCCGGCACCAAATCGATCTTGTGGTCAGTGGCACGCCTCAGGGGAGGACACTTGGGGAGTTGAGGAGGCATCACGTCAGTGAACTTTCTCAACGGATCCGCTACACTGTAAGGCACCTCCGCAACAATACCTTCTTTGATCTCTATCAAAGCCGCAAGGTAGGTGACTTCTCCCTTCTTCAGTCCATGCTTCACCTGCATAGCTGACAGCATACCACCTGACTTCTCACCAATACTAGAAGCGGGAGTGAACGTTCCAGCAACGAAATATAGATGATCCTCATGCATGATTATGAGACCACCCAAGTGAGGCAACATAGCAACTTTTGCGCTCACAAAGAAATCAACTCCCAGTATGATATCAAAATCATCTAACGGAACCGTAGTGAAGTTAAGATTACTAGACCAATTGTCCATAGTTACCAGCACTCCCAATGTCGTGCCAAGCTCCTCCCGGGCTGCTGAGTTGACTGTCTTCATTCGACTCCCGGTCTTGGTGACTTTCAGACCCTGTGACTCCACCATCCTCTCAGCAACAAAGTTGTGGGTAGCACCAGTGTCGGCCATTGCCATCAACTCTTTATTACTGAGCCTGATCTTCACATACATCAAGTCAGATTGTGGGGCATGTCCAGCTTGCACAGCACTCGCCAAATCTAGAGGATTGACACGAGAGGGGCCAACATCATCCGAGAGGCCACTCTCCTCAGCAACTACGGCACTTAACTTCTTCCGCTTGGGGCACTCCTAAGCCCTGTGTGGTCCATTACATATGAAACAACCCGAGTTAGTTTTGCCTTTACCTTGTTCTTGGTAGACGACTTTGCCTTTATCTTTGCCGCCACTGTTGTGCTTATCCTTCTTGCCCTCCTTCTTCTTCTTTCCCTTATCCTTGGGCTGCTTCCCAGCATCAGAGTCAGGAGACTTGTTTGTCCAAAAATCAACTAAACCATCAGCCGCAGCCATTGTTGAAGGAAGGTCCTTCACACCTTGCCTTCTAAGCGTGAGTTGAGCCCAAGGTTGAAGACCGGATGGGAAGTTGAAAAGCTTGTCCTCATCCGACATGTTGCAGATGTCAAGCATCAAGGAAATAAATTCCTTCACGTAGTCACGCACCGTACCACTCTGCTTCAACTTTTTCAAGGATTCTCTCGCAACCCAGGACGTGTTGCAAGGTAAGAACTCGTCCTTCAACTCCTTCTTTAGGCTCTCCCACGTCTCGATCTTAGGCCTGTCCACACTTGCATCATCATCCAACCGAGTTTGCTACCACAACTTAGCATCCTTGGCTAGATACATGCTGGTCAGATTTACCTTCTCGTCGTTTGGCACTCACGCCGCTTTCAAGTACTGCTCCATATCCCACAGAAAATTCTCGATCTCTTTGGCATCCCTTGCTCCCTCGAAGGCTTTAGGCTTCGGCACCTTCATCTTGGCCCTCCATGACACCTCCGCTTGGTTGAGAGGCCACAGCCTTTTCGAGGATGGCTATTTCTGCTGCCATCTCCTCAAGCCGAAAAGTTGTGTTTGAAAAGGCCACCACCTCTTGTTGCTACTGCAAATCGATTATGTACTGCTCATGGAGCGCTAATGTCTGGAACACGGTGAAATTTGCATCCTCCAAAAGTTCACCGAGTACCTCAAAGACTTTGGCTACGCGCTCTCGTACAACATCAAGACCTAAACCACCTACCATTGGTCGAACCTTTATGCTCTGATACCAGCTGTCAAAGGGCTAATTTTCTCACCCAAAATTTCTCCTTATGATGGCACTAAGTCACACTTAGTCTCAGCCAACCGTACACACAACGATTTGCACAATGGAACTTTATAAGTATGGCACACAACTCACACACTCAAAAAAGACACAAGAGCATATATGGGCACGTTTTCCAACCTTTTATTACTTAACTCAAGTAATAAAAAGGAACAATCACTTGAACTCTCAACAGTGTTTCACTCTTTCTCTCTGAGTGATTTCTCTTTCGCTGAGTACAAATGACAACCCATAGGGTCTATACATAGCTGACACCCCCAGCTATCTAGGGCTTGGAGATAAACATTATCTCCCCATGATCTCTATCATGGCTGATAATCCTCATCTTCCCATGATCTCATCCATGACTTGATCCTGATAAGCCTTATCATCTCCCATGATCATCCATCATTTGATCTCGATAAGCCTTATCTACCCACGATACTTTGCCATGCATAATCTAATGAGCATTATCTTGATGCTCGGCCAACAGGATAAAGCCACACCTGCACGTCCCCACGTTCCACATATCGCAGGAAACTCAATGCCATGCAGTGCCAAGCTGTGCCATGCAGTGCCATGCAAACTTGGCTAAGACCCAGTCTCTTGTTTTGGGCCTCTTGGCCCAAGCCCATGGCCCACATGATGGAGCCCACGAACATGTAGCCCAACATCCTTTGTCCAACCCAAGTCTTGGTCCACACTAAAACCCGCATGTAGGCCCGTGCCTGCACTGACCTTCTCAGTTTTCACCTTGCCTTAGGGAGTGTCTAGCCACTCCAAAGTCCCATGCTAGAAATTGGTGCAAGGTGCCGCCAACTCCCGCATGCTAAGTGTTCAAGGGGCTAACAAACCACCCCCCTGTTAAAGCCAACGTCCTTGTTGGTAGGGTTGACAGGTAGTCTTCCACCTACTTCTCGAACTGTCATAGAGTCACATCTCTTTCCCAGCTCGCCTCACTGTCTGGGGCATTCTTCCACTTGACAAAGTACCCAACCCGTCTGTTCTTCTTACTTTGTCCCTGCATTCGGTGGTCTAGAAATCTCTCCACTTCATGCTGGAACTCAGTTCAGATTGTAGGGGGAGCATGTCGTGTTTGTTTCCTTGGAGCCTAATCGCCTGCTTCCTCGGGGAAGGGCTTCAAGAAACTCATGTGGAAGGTTGGATGCACCTTCAACCTTTTTGGTAGTTGAAATCTATATGCAACATTACCAACTTTCTTCTCCATTGTGAAGGGACCGCCATACTTTGGAACCAGCTCACGATGCACTGTCTTGTTGTTGATCTTTTTTCAAATTTGGGGAGTAAGTTTCAGCAACACCTTATCCCCAAGTTGGAACTGGACGTCCCTCCTTCCTCGGTCCGCATACTTTTTCATCCGCCTGGCTGCCTTGCCCAAGCTATCCTGGGCCTCCTCTAGCCGCTCTTGCTTAGAACGACCAAACTGGTGCGCTCTCGAACATCTCCCTCCTGAGCTAGTCCTGGCCACATCATTAGGAGTAAGGGGTTGCTGCCTCATAGCAAGCTCAAAGGGACTCATACCTGTGGAAGAGGACTTATGAAGATTGTAGCAAAATTGGGCCGAATCCAACAACTCAAACCAATTCCTCTGGCTTGCCATCACGTAATGCCGAAGATATTCCTCAAGTAGGCCATTGATCCACTCCGTCTGGCCATCAGTCTGAGGATGGTTGGGAGTAGAGAATTTCAATTCTAAACCCATCATGTTGAACAATGACGTCCAGAACCTGCTAGTGAAACGAGGATCCCGATCGCTCACAATATCTTTAAGCAACCCAAAGTACTTTACTACCTGCTTGTAGAAAAGCTCAGCGGCTGTCTCCACTTGACATGAAGAGGGGGCAGCAATAAACACCGCATACTTGGAAAATCGATCTACCACCACCATGACAGATCCCATGTCATCAATCTTCGGGAATCCGCCAATGAAATCCATCGAAACCAACACCCATGGCTTAAAATGAATGGGTAGCGGCTACAACAAACCCGCCTCCTTCTGCCGCTCCGTCTTGTCCTGATGACAAGTGATGCACGTTTTGGCATATGCCTCGATGTCATCATCCATCTTTGGCCAGTAGTAGTTGCAGGACAACAAGGACATCATCCTTTCGATGCTAGGATGACCATCCCACTGTGAATCATGAGACTCCCGCAGTATCTCCTTACAAAGGCCTGCACCACTGGGAACATATACTCAATTACCCTTGGCATGCAATAAATCATTATCGAGCCAGTATCGCCTTACCACACCCTCCCTAACTTGCTGTACCACTTGCTGATATGTGGCATCATGTGGTGCCTACTCCCTGATTTTGTCTAGCAAGTCACTCACACTTGAGTGAGGACAGCAACCATCTCTTGCACTTGTCAGCGACTTTGGGCATCTGCCACCTGATTTTGCCTTCCTAGCTTGTGTTCCCAAGTAAAATCGTACTCAGCCAAAAACTCCTGCCACCATGCATGTCGTGCAGAAAGCTTCTTCTAAGTCTGAAAGAATGTGTTAGCCACATTGTCGGCCTGAACCATGAACCTAATACCCCGCAAATACACCCTCCATGTGCGAAGGCAATGCACCACTGCCAGCATCTCCTTCTCATTGGCTGAGTATCGCTGCTCTGCATCATTGAGTTTCCGACTCTCATAGGCAATGGGGTGGCCTTCCTGCACCAACACACCTCCAATGGATTTTTTTGAGGCGTCAGTTAGCACACTGAAAGGCAACTCGAAATCAAGCAGCCTTAGGATTGGCTTCGTGGACACTGCTGCCTTCAACTTGTCAAAGGCTTTTTGGCAATCTGTGGTCCACCTTTAAGGTCTATTCTTCTTGATTAAGTCTATCAAGGGGGCCACCTTTTTGGAGTAACCCTGCACAAACTTCCTGTAGTAGTTAGACAAACCAAGAAAGGATTTGAACTCAAACACTTTGGTAGGGGCCTTCCACTCCACTATTGCCTGGACTTTTCTCTCGTCCATTTTAACCTGCCCTTGACTCACCCTATGCCCAAGGAACATAATCTCTCACCGGGCGAACTTGCATTTTTCCTTTTTAACATATAATTGGTGCTCTCTCAACCTAAATAACACCAACCTTAAGTGGGACAAGTGATCCTCCAAGGACTCACTATACACAACAATATCATCCAGATATACAACCACAAAATAATTAATGAAGTCATGAAACACATCATTCATTAAATTACATAAAGTAGTAGGGGCGTTAGTCAAACCAAATGGCATCACCAAGAATTTGTAGGAGCCATAGCGAGTGATGCACGTGGTTTTCCCCTCATCTCCTTCTGTAATCCTGACTTGCCAATATCCAGACCGCAGATCCAGCTTGGTGAAATATGAGGCTCTCGCTAGCCTGTCAAACAAGTCCACTATCAATGGAATAGGGTACTTGTTCTTTACCGTTACCTTATTCAGAGCCCTGTAATCAACACACATCTGCAGGAAGCCATCGTGTTTCCTCTGAAACAACACCGAGGCACCATATGGCGCTTTGGAGGGCTGAATTAGGCCTGCATCCAACAACTCCGTCAATTGCTTCCTCAGTTTTGCCAACTCTAGCGGACTCATATGATATGGGGCTTGTGCTGGTGGTTTGGAACTAGGCACCAAATCGATCTTGTAGTCAGTGGCGCGCCTCAGGGGAAGACACTTAGGGAGTTCAGGAGGCATCACATCAGTGAACTCTCCCAACAGATCCGCCACACTGTCAGGCACCTCTGCAACAATACCTTCTTTGATCTCCATCAAAGTCGTAAGGTAGGTGACTTCTCTTTTCTTCAGCCCATGCTTTACCTGCATAGTGACAACATACCACCTGACTTCCCACGAATACTAGAAGAGGGAGTGAATGTTCCAAAAATAAAACATGGATGATCCTCATGCATGATCAGGAGACCACTCAAGTGAGGCAATTGAGCAACTTTTGTGCTCACAAAGAAATCAACCCCTAGTATGATATCAAAATCATCTAACGGAACCACAGTGAAGTTAAGCTTACCAGACCAATTGCCCATACTTACCTCCACTCCAAGTGCCGTGAAAAGCACCTCCCGAGCAACTGAGTTGACTGCCTTCATTCGACTCTCGGTCTTGGTGACTTTTAGACCCAGTTACTCCAACATCCTCTCAACAACAAAGTGGTGGGTAGCACCCATGTCAGCCATTGCGATCAACTCTTTATTACTGAGCCCGATCTTCACATACATCAAGCCAGATTGCGGGGCACGTCCAGCTTGCACAGCGCTTACCAATTGTAGAGGATTGACACGAGAGGGGCCAACATCATCCGAGAGGTCACTCTCCTCAGCAACTATGGCACTTAACTTCTCCCTCTTCGGGCACTCGTTGGCCCTATGTGGTCGATTATAAATGAAACATCCCGAGTTAGTTTTGCCTTTACCTTGTTCTTGGTAGACGACTTTGCCTTTATCCTTGCCGCCACCATTGTGCTTATCCTTATTGCCTTCCTTCTTCTTCTTACCCTTGTCTTTGGGCTGCTTCCGAGCATCAGAGTCAGGAGACTTGTTGATCTGAAAATCAACTAAACCATCAGCCGCAGCCATCACTAAAGGAAGGTCCTTCACACCTTGCCTTCTAAGCTCGAGTTGATCCCAGAGTTGAAGACCAGATATGAAGTTGAAAAGCTTGTCCTCATCCGACATGTTTCAGATGTCAAGCATCAAGGAATTGAATTCCTTCACGTAGTCAAGCACCGTGCCACTCTGCTTCAACTTCTTTAAGAACTCCCTCGCAACCCATGATATGTTGCAGGGCAAAAACTGGTCCTTCAATTCCTTCTTTAGGTTCTCCCACGTCTCGATCTTAGGCTTGCCCGCACTTGCACCGTCATCCAACCGAGTCCACCACCACAGCTTGGCGTCCTTGGCCAGATACATGCTGGTCAGATTGACCTTCTCGTCGTCTGGCACTTAGGCAGCTTTGAAGTACTGCTCCATATCCCACAAAAAGTTCTCGATCTCTTTGGCATCCCTCGCTCCCTCAAAGGCTTTAGGCTCCGACGCCTTCATCTTGGTCGAGCCCTCCACAACACCTCCGCTTGGTTGAGAGGCTACAACCTTCTTGAGGATGGCTATCTCTGCTTCCATCTCATCAAGCCGAAAAGCTGTATTCTTAGAGGCCACCACCTCTTGTTGCCACTGCAGATCGATTATGTACTGCTCACGGAGTGCTAACGTCGGGAACACGGTGAAATTTGCATCCTTAGGAAGTTCATCGAGCACCTCAAAGAGTTTGGCTATGCCCTCACGTACAACATCAAAACCCGAACCACCTGCCATTGGTCGAACCTTTTTCCTCTGATACCAGCTGTCACAGGGCTAATTTTCTCACACAAATTTCGCCTTGTGATGGTACTAAATCACACTTAGTCTTACCCAACCGCACAGACAACCATTTACACAATAGAACTTTGTAAGTAGGCACACAACTCACACACTCAAAAGAGGCACAAGAGCATATACGGGAACCTTTCCCAACCTTTTATTACTCAAGTCAAGTAATACAAAGGAACAATCACTTGAACTCTCAACAGTGTTTCACTCTCTCTTTGAGTGATTTCTTTTTCACTGAGTACAAATGACAACCCATAGGGTCTATATATAGCTGACACCCCCAATCATCTAGGTCTTGGAGATAAACATTATCTCCCCATGATCTCTATTGCGGCTGGTAACCCTCATTTTCCCACGTTCTCATCCATGGCTCGATCCTGATAAGCCTTATCTCCCACGATCATCCATCACTTGATCTCGATAAGCCTTATCTACCCACGATCCTTTGCCATGCACGATCTGATGAGCATTATCCTGATGCTCGGCTAACCAGATAGAGCAACACCCACACGTCCCCACGTTCCACACGTCGTAAGAGACTCGGTGCCATGCAGTGCCATGCAGACTTTTCCAAGACCTAGTCTTGTGTTTTGGGCCTCTTGGCCCAAGTCCATGACCCATCTGATGGAGCCCACGAACATGTAGCCTTCATCCTTTGTCCAATCCAAGACTTGGTTCACACTGGGACCCGCATGTCGGCCCATGCATACGCTAACCCTCTCAACTTTCACCTTGCCTTAGGGAGTGCCCAGCCACTCTAAAGTCCCATGCTAGGAATTGGCGCAAGGTGCTGCCATCTCCCGCATGCCAAGGGTTCAAGGGGCTAACAGTAGGCCTCTATCCTACCATCGAAAGTTGATAGGGTAGAAATTTGAATGATGCGTCGCCAGCATGTTGGCTGTGCGATCTGTCAAGTTATCATGAATCATCAGAGCAACAGACAGGAGCCCGCATTGACCTTTTATCTAATAAATGCATCTCTTCCAGAAGTCAGGGTTTGCTGGACGTATTAGCTCTAGAATTACTATGGTTATCAGAGCAGTAAGTACCATCAAACAAACTATAACTAATTTAACGAGCCATTCGCAGTTGAACAGTCTGAATTAGTTCATACTGACACATGCATGGCTTAATCTTTGAGACAAGCATATGACTAATGGTAGGATCAACCAGGTAGCATTCCTTCATGATGCCCATGACCGCACACACGGCACGAACATAACCAAATGGTAGGGCGGCCGCCGATGACGAAACGGGCATGGCAGTCATGCTATAGAGGGACAAAGGCTTCGTTCGGGTAGAGGTGGAGTGGAACGGCAGTTCCATTACCCGATTAATGTTCTGAATCTGATAGCACGGCCGTCGAACCATGCACCAAAGCAACCGCAATAGGCATGCCAGGGACATGGGCTATGACATGAGGTCCGCTCAGCACCCCTGAGGAGGTGAAAGATGAGAAGGCACAAAACCATCACAACGATTTCTGAATTGGAAAGAATGCAGCACAGGAACCCTTGTCTTACACCTCGAGGCAGATTGGAAGCACTCGGGTGCAAGTTTGCAGAGGATCGGGGGCCGACAGTTTGATGCTCTAGTGTGGAGCGTGCAATCCCTTTCAATCCCATCACCACTCATGCGCAATCGTGTACACTAGGCAACAACCACCCCAAACTTAACACACGCTTCCGAGGCTTGATGAGCTGCAGGGAATGTGAAAGCGCCCCAGAGAATCGCTACCCGCACCGCTGAGAGCGAGAGATCGTACGTGAACTTTCACATTATTCGTGAGGAACAACCGTTGCATCGGCGAAGGGGGCCTCGAGCCATGACTGGGGGCACCTCGGGCCACCCCACGTTGAATGAGGTAAGCGTCCACGGCACGACACTCAACCATCGTTGGGAGTTCCTTTGGCACAACCAATTAGGTCATGGTTACCAATCAATCGCAGCACGGTAACGTGCGAGACGCTGCGTTGGTTCGGAATCTTGGCTCCCACAACATCAATTGAATGCTGGAACCACGAGTAATCCCCCAATTTTGATCAAGAATGGTGCCGTTGCACCCAGCCCCCCCTTGCGGAAGGGCATTTGGGCTTACCAAGTCACCAAGGTTAGCCCCAATGGCCAATGCTTATGCTTCGTTCGGGCCAAAAAATAAAATCCTTGGCAAATAATTTCATCATTCGGCACCAATTTTCTGATTCCGGACATCGTTTCGAACATCAGGCCAAAATTTTATTTTTCAGGGCAAAAATAGACAAACCGAGCCGAAAATGAAATTATCAGCAAAACATTTCATCTCGGGGCCACTTTCTTTGCATTCGCAGAAGTTTTTCCTGCGTCGGGGCAAATTTTCATTTTTTGGGAAAAAAATCGGCGAATTGGGCCCCACGTGACTGACCGACCAGAGGAGGGCCCGGCACGGTCAGGGTATCAGGGAATTTGTCTGCCGATCATCGGCACCAATCCTTTTCCATCCATGCATCATATCATGAACCTAGGTGCAAGCAACATCCCCCACAAGCCTACTAGCTTGAAGCTAGCAAGGCTAGTTGGGGGTGAGACATGCGCCTCCCCCCTAAAGAGCATTACGGTTTTTGGCCCTTTGGTAGGAGAACAAGTTGAAATGTATGAGTAGTTATACCCTCTTTAAAAAATTGAATACTTGGAGTGAGTTGAGATCTTTTCTTGGTTTGTGTAGCTGCTACCGGAAGTTTGTGTGGGGTTACTCCAAAAAGGTGGCCCCATTGGCAGACTTACTCAAGAAGGATAGACCCTGGAGGTGGACCACAGATTGCCAAGAAGCCTTTGACAAGTTGAAGGCAACAGTGTCCACGGAGCCAGTCCTGAGGCTGCCTGATTTCGAGTTGCCTTTCAGTATGCTAACTAATGCCTCAGACAAAGCCATTGGAGGTGTGTTGGTGCAGGAAGGCCACCCCATTGCCTATGAGAGTCGAAAACTCAATGATACCGAGCAGCGATACTCAGCCCATGAGAAAGAGATGCTGGCAGTGGTGCATTGCCTTCATAGATGAAGGGTGTATTTGCTGGGTACTAGGTTCGTGGTTCGAACTGACAATTTGGCTAACACATTCTTTCAGACTCAGAAGAATCTTTCTGCACGGCAGGCACAGTGGCAGGAGTTCTTGGTTGAGTACGATTTTACTTGGGAACACAAGCTAGGAAGGCAAAATTAGGTGGCAGATGCCCTAAGTTGCCGACAAGTGCAAGAGATGGTTGCTGCCCTCACTCAAGTGTGAGTGACTTGCTAGAAAAAATCAAGGAGCAAGCCCCACATGATGCCACATATCAGCAAGTGGTACAGCAAGTCAGGGAGGGTGTGGCAAGGCGATACTCGCTCGATAATGATTTATTGCATGCCAAGGATAATCGTGTATATGTTCCCAGTGGTGCATGCCTTAGGAAGGAGATACTGCGGGAGTCCCATGATTCACAGTGGGCTGATCATCTTGACTTCGAAAGGATGATGTCCTTGCTTTCCCGTAACTACTACTGGCCAAAGATGGATGATGACGTCAAGGCATATGTTAAAACTTGCATCACTTGTCAGCAGGACAAGACAGAGCGGCAAAAGGAGGTGGGTTTGTTGCAGCCGCTACCCTTTCCTTCAAAGCCATGGGTGTCAGTTTTGATGGATTTCATTGGCAGATTTCAGAAGATTGATTGCATGGGATCTGTCATGGTGGTGGTAGATCGATTTTCCAAGTATGCAGTGTTTATTTCTACCCACTCTTCATGTCAAGCGGAGACATCTGCTAAGTTTTCTTACAAGCAGGTAGTAAAGTACTTTGGGTTGCCTGAAGATATTGTGAGCGATCAGGATCCTCGTTTCACTGGCAGGTTCTCGACGTCATTGTTCAACATGATGGGTTTAGAATTGAAATTATCTACTACCAACCATCCTCAGACTGATGGCTAGACAGAGCGGATCAATGACCTACTTGAGGAAAATCTTCGGCATTACGTGACGGCAAGCTAGAGGAATTGGCTTGAGTTGTTGGACTCGGCCCAATTTTCCTACAATCTTCACAAGTCCTCTTCGATAGGTATGAATCCCTTTGAGCTAGCTATGGGGCAACAGCCCCTTACTCCTAACGATGTGGCCATGACTAGCTCAGGAGGGAGATGTGCAGCAGTGCACCAGTTTGCCTGTTCTAAGCAAGAGCGGCTAGAGGAGGCCCAAGATAGCTTGGACAAGGCAGCTAGGCAGATGAAAAAGTATGCAGACTGAGGAAGGAGGGACGTGCGGTTCCAAGTTGGGGATAAGGTGTTAGTGAAACTTACTCCCCAAGTTTGAAAGAAGATCAACAACAAGACAGTACATCGTGGGTTGGTTCCAAAGTATGATAGTCCCTTCATAGTGTTGAAGAAAGTTGGCAATGTTGCATACAAATTGCAACTCCCAGAAAGGTTGAAGGTGCATCCAACCTTCCACGTGAGTTTCTTGAAGCCCTTCCATGAGGAAGCAGGCGATTAGCCTCCAAGGAAACAAACACGACGTGCTTCCCCTACAATTAGAACTGAGTTTCAATGTGAAGTGGAGAGAATTCTAGACCATCGAACGTAGGGACAAACTAAGAAGAACAGGCGGGTTGGGTACTTGCTCAAGTGGAAGAATGCCCCAGACAGTGAGGCGAGCTGGGAAAGACATGTGACTCTATGATAGTTCGAGAAGCAGGTGGAAGACTACTTATCAAACCCTACCAACGAGGATGTTGGCTTCAACAGGTGGGGGTAGTTTGTTAGCTCATGAACACTTAGCATGCAGGAGTTGGCAACACCTTGCGCCAATTTCAAGCATGGGACTTTGGAGTGGCTAGGCACTCCCAAAGGCAAGGTAAAAACTGAGAGGGTTAGCGCAGGCATGGGCCTACATGCGAGTCCCAGTGTGGACCAAGACTTGGGTTGGACAAAGGATGCTGGGCTACATGTTCGTGGGCTCTATCAGATGGGCCATGGGCTTGGGCCAAGAGGCCCAAAACACGAGACTTGGTCTTGGCCAAGTTTGCATGGCACTGCATGGCACTGCTTGGCACTACGTGGCATCGAGTCTCCTACGACGTGTGGAACGTGGGGATGTTCGGGTGTGGCTCTATCCGGTTGGCCGAGCATCAGGATAATGCTCATCAGATCCTGCATGGCAAAGGATCATGGGTAGATAAGGCTTATCGAGATCAAGTGATGGATGATCGTGGGAGATAAGGCTTATCAGGATCAAGCCATGGATGAGATTACGGGAAGATGAGGAGTATCAACCACGATAGAGTTTAGGGGGAGATAATGTTTATCTCCAAGCCCTAGATAGCTGGGGGTGTCAGTTATGTATAGACCCTATGGGTTGTCATTTGCACTCAGCGAAAGAGAAATCACTTAGAAAGAAAGAGTGAAACACTGTTGAGAGTTCAAGTTATTATTCCTTCGTATTACTTGAGTTAAGTAATAAAAGGTTGGGGAGGTTCCCATATATGCTCTTATGTCTCTTTTGAGTGTGTGAGTTGTGTGCCTTACTTAAAAAGGTCCATTGTACAAATCGTTGTGTGTGCGGTTGGCTGAGACTAAGTGTGCGTTAGTGCCATCACAAGGCTAAATTTTGGGTGGGAAAATTAGCTGTGTAACAGCTGGTATCAGAGTATAAAGATTTGGCCAATGGCAGGTGGTTCGGGTCTTGATGCTGTACGTGATCGTGTAGCCAAACTCTTTGAGGTACTCGGTGAACTTCCGAAGGATACAAATTTCACCGTGTTCCTGTCATTGGCGCTCCATGAGCAGTACATAATCGATCTGCAGGGGCAACAAGACGTGGTGGCCTCTTCAAACACAGCTTTTCGGCTTGAGGAGATGGCAACAGAAATAGCCATCCTCAGGAAGGCTGTGGCCTCTCAACCAAGCGGAGGTTTCATGGAGGGCTCAAACAAGATGAAGGTGTTGGAGCCTAAAGCCTTCGAGGGAGCGAGGGATGCCAAAGAGATCTAGAATTTTGCTATGGGATATGGAGCAGTACTTCAAAGCTGCCCGAGTGCCAGACGACGAGAAGGTCTATCTGACCAGCATGTGTCTAGCCAAGGATGCCAAGTTGTGGTAGCGAACTCGATTGGATGACGATGCAAGTGTGGGCAGGCCTAAGATCGAGACGTGGGAGAGCCTAAAGAAGGAGTTGAAGGACCAGTTCTTAACCTGCAACACGTCATGGGTTGCGAGAGAATCCTTGAAGAAGTTGAAGCAGAGTGGTACGGTACGTGAATACGTGAAGGAATTCAGTTCCTTGATGTTTGACATCCGCAACATATCAGATGAGGGCAAGTTTTTCAACTTCATATTCAGTCTTCAACCTTGGGCTCAACTCGAGCTTAGAAGGCAAGGTGTGAAGGACCTTCCTTCAGCAATGGCTGCGACTGATGGTTTAGTTGATTTTTGGATCAACAAGTCTCCTGATTCTGATGCTGGGAAGCAGCCCAAGGATAAGGGCAAGAAGAAGAAGGAGGGCAAGAAAGATAAGCACAACAGTGGCAGCAAAGATAAAGGCAAAGCCGTCTACCAAGAACAAAGTAAAGGCAAAACTAACTCGGGTTGTTTCATATGTAATGGACCACACAGGGCTCAGGAGTGCCCCAAGCGGGAGAAGTTAACTGCCATAGTTGCTGAGGAGAGTGGCCTCTCGGATGATGTTGGCCCCTCTCGTGTCAATCCTCTGCAGTTGGTGAGTGCTGTGCAAGCTGGACGTGCCCCACAATCTGGCTTGATGTATGTGAAGATCGGGCTCAGTAATAAAGAGTTGATGGCGATGGCCGACACTGGTGCTACCCACAACTTTGTTGCTGAGTGGATGGTAGAGTCACTAGGTTTGAAAGTCACCAAGACCAAGAGTCGAATGAAGGCAGTCAACTCGGCAGCCCGGGAGGTGCTTGGCAGGGCATTGGGAGTGCAGGTAACTTTGGGCAATTGGTCTGGTAATCTTAACTTCACTGTGATTCCATTAGATGATTTTGATATCATACTGAGAGTTGATTTCTTTGTGAGCGCAAAAGTTGCTCTGTTGCCTCACTTGGTTGGTCTCATGATCATGCATGAGGATCATCCATGTTTCGTTGCTGGAACGTTCATTCCCTCTTCCAGTATTGGTGGGAAGTCAGGTGGTATGCTGTCAGCTATGCAGGTGAAGTATGGGCTGAAGAAAAGAGAAGTTACCTACCTTGCGGCTTTGATGGAGATCAAAGAAGGTATTGTTACGGAAGTTCCTGACAGTGTAACGGATCTGTTGGGAAAGTTCACTGACGTGATGCCTCCTGAACTCCCCAAGTGTCCTCCCTCGAGGCATACCACTGACCACAAGATCAATTTGGCGCCCAGTTCCAAACCACCAGCACAAGCCCCACATTGCATGAGTCTGCTAGAATTGGCAGAATTGAGGAAGCAGTTGATGGAGTTGCTTGATGCAGTCCTAATTCAGCCCTCCAAAGCGCCATATGGTGCCCCGGTGTTGTTTCAGAGGAAACACGATGGCTCCTTGCGGATGTGTGTTGATTATAGGGCTCTAAACAAGGTGACGGTGAAGAATAAGTACCCTATCCCATTGACAGCAGACTTGTTTGAGAGGTTGGCAAGAGCCTCGTATTTCACCAAGTTAGATCTGTGGTCTGGATATTGGCAAGTCAAGATTGCAGAAGGAGATGAGGGGAAAACCACGTGCATCATTCGCTATGGCTCCTACAAATTCTTAGTGATGCCATTTAGTTTGACTAACGCCCCTGCAACTTTCTGTAATTTAATGAATGATGTATTTCATGACTTCATTGATCATTTTGTGGTAGTATATCTGGATGATATTGTTGTGTATAGTGAGTCCTTGGAGGAGCACTTGTCCCACCTGAGGTTGGTGTTGTCTAGGCTGAGAGAGCACCAATTATATGTTAGAAAAGGAAAAATGTGAGTTTACTAGGCGAGAGATTATGTTCCTTGGGCATAGGGCGAGTCGAGGGCAAGTTAAAATGGACGAGAGAAAAGTACAGGCAACAGTGGAGTGGGAAACCCCTACCAAAGTGTCTGAGTTGAGATCCTTTCTTGGTTTGTCTAACTATTATAGGAAGTTCGTGCAGGGTTACTCCAAAAAGGTGACCCCATTGACAGACTTACTCAAGAAGGATAGACCTTGGAGGTGGACCACAGATTGCCAAGAAGCCTTTGACAAATTGAAGGCAGCGGTGTCCACGGCGCCAGTCCTGAGGCTGCATGATTTCGAGTTGCCTTCCAGTGTGCTAACTGACACCTCAGACAAAGCCATTTGAGGTGTGTTGGTGCAGGAAGGCCACCCAATTGCCTATGAGAGCCGAAAACTCAATGATATAGAGCAACAGTACTCAGCCCACGAGAAGGAGATGCTGGCAGTGGTTCATTGCCTTCGCACTTGGAGGGTGTATTTGCTGGGTACCAGGTTCATGGTTCGGACCAACAATGTGGCTAACACATTCTTTTAGACTAAGAAGAAGCTTTCTGCACAGCAGGCGCAGTGGCAGGAGTTCTTGCCTGAGTACTATTTTACTTGGGAACACAAGCTAGGAAGGCAAAATCAAGAGGCAGATGCCCTAAGTCGCCAACTAGTACAAGAGATGGTTGCTGCCCTCACTCGAGTGCAGAATGACTTGCTAGACAAAATCAAGGAGCAGGCCCCACATGATGCCACATATCAGCAAGTGGTACAGCAGGTCAAAAAGGGTGTGGTAAGGCGATATTGGCCCGATAATGATTTATTGCATGCCAAGGGTAATCGTGTATATGTTCCCAGTGGTGCAGGCCTTGGGAAGGAGATACTGCAGGAGTCTCATGATTCAAAGTGGGCTGGTCATCCTAGTATCGAAAGGGGCCTTGCTATCCCGCAACTATTATTGGCCAAAGATGGAAGTTGACGTTGAGGCATATGTCAAGACATGCATCACTTGTCAGCGGGGCAACACGGAGTGGCAGAAGGAGGCAGGTTTTTTGTAGTTGCTACCCATTCCTATGAAGCCATGGATGTTGTATTCGATGGATTTCATTAGCGGATTCTCGAAGATTGATGGCATGGGATTTGCCATGGTGGTGGTGGATCAGTTTTCCAAGTATGCAGTGCTTATTCCTGCCCCCTCTTCATGTCAAGCGGAGATAGCCGCTGAGCTTTTCGACAAGCAGGTAGTAAAGTACTTTGGGTTGCCTGAAGATATTGTGAGTGATCGGGATCCTCGTTTCACTAGCAGGTTCTGGACGTCATTGTTCAACATGATGGGTTCAGAATTGAAATTCTCTACTGCCAACCATCCTCAGACTGATGGCCAGACGGAGCGGATCAATGACTTACTTGAGGAATATCTTCGGCATTACATGACTGCGAGCCAGAGGAATTCGGTTGAGTTGTTAGATTTGGCCCAATCGCTACAATCTTCACAAGTCCTCTTCCACAGGTATGAGTCCCTTTGAGCTAGCTATGGGGCAACAGCCCCTTACTCCTGACGATGTGGCCACGACTAGCTCAGGAGGGAGATGTCCAGCAGCACACCGATTTGCCCGTTCTAAGCAAGAACAGCTAGAGGAGGCACATGATAGCTTGGACAAGCCAGCCAGGCAGATGAAAAAGTATGCGGACCAAGGAAGGAGGGACGTGCAGTTCCAAGTTGGGGATAAGGCATTACTAAAACTTACTCCCCTAATTTGGAAGAAGATCGGCAGCAAAACAGTGCATCGTAGGCTAGTTCCAAAGTATGACGGTCCCTTCACAGTGGTGAAGAAAGTTGGCATTGTTGCATATAGGTTGCCACTCCCAGAAAGGTTGAAGCTGCATCCAACCTTCCACGTGAGTTTCTTGAAGCCCTTCCACAAGGAAGCAAGCGATGAGCCTCCAAGGAAACAAGAACGACGTACTCCCCCTACAATTAGAACTGAGTTCCAACGTGAAGTACAGAGAATTCTAGACCATCGAACGCAGGGACAAAGTAAGATGAACAGGCGGGTTGCATACTTTGTCAAGTGGAAGAATGCCCCAAATAGTGAGGCAAGCTGGGAAAGAGATGTGACTCTATGACCGTTCGAGAAGTAGGTGGAAGACTACTTATCAACCCTACCAACGAGGACGTTGGCTTCAACAGGTTGGGGTGGTTTGTTAGCCCCTTGAACACTTGGCATGCGGGAGTTGGCGGCAGCTTGCGCCAATTCGTAG
>CM075454.1:33061134-33093593 GCA_037832335.1 Carallia pectinifolia
GGAGTTTGGTTTTGTTGTTGTTACTTTCTCGTCCCTTCTATCGTTAGGGCAAGGAGTCCGCTTTTGTTGTGGTTGCAGTCTCGTCTTTTATGCTGGTGCGGGCTAAGAGTCTGCTTTATTGTTCTTGCCATCTCGCCTTTAAAACTCTTGCAGGCAAGGAGTATGCTTTGTTGTTGCTGGCTTGGCTTTTATACTCTTGCGAGCAAGGATTAAACTTTGATGTTGCCCACTCGCCTTTTGTACTCATGCGAGCTGAGAGTATGCTGCTGCTGTTGTTGTTGTCTTGCCTTTTATACTTGCACCAGCAAAGAGTCTGGTTTTGTTGTTGTTGCCATCACGCCTTTTATACTTGCGTCAGAAAAGAGCATGCTTTGTTGTTGTCGTCACGCCTTTTATACTCTTACGGGCAAGGAATTAGCTTTTGTTGGTGTTGTCGTCTCACAATTTGTACTCGTACAGGCAGGGAGTCTGGTTTTCTTGTTGTTGCTGTCTCGTCTTTTATACTCATTTGGGCAAAGAGTATGCTTTACGGTTGCCGTCTCGCCTTTTGTGCTCCTGTGGGCAAAGAGCATGCGTTTGTTGTTGTCGTCGTCTTACCTTTTACACTTGTGTGGGCAAAGAGTAATGGTTTTGTTGTTGTTGTCATCTCGGCTTCTATACTCATGCGAGCAAGGAGCAAGCTTTGATGTTGTCGACTCGCCTTTTATGCTCATACGGGCAAAGAATATGCTTTGTTGTTACCGTTTTGCCTTTTATACATGTGCAGGTAAGGAGCATGCTTCGTTCTTGTCAACTTGCCTTTTATATTCTTGCGGGCAAAGAATATGCTTTGTTGTTGCCGTTTCCCCTTTTATACTCGTGCAAGCAAGCAGCACGCTTTGTCGTAGCCATCTAGCCATCTCTAGTCGCGCAAGCAAGGAGTATGCTTTGTTGTTGCTGTCTCGCCTTTTATACTCTTGCGGGCATCGGGGGCTTGTTTTTGTTGTCGTCGCAGTCTCGCCTTTTATTCTCGCGAGCACTAGGCATCTACTTTGCTGTTGTTACTATCTCACCTTTTATACTCGTGCGAACAAAGAGTGTAGTCTTTTTATACTTTTTGCCTTTTATGTTCTTGCAGGCAAGGAGTCTACTTTGGCTATTGTTGCCATCTCGCCTTTTATACTCGTGTGAGCAAGGTGTCTAGTTTTGTTTTTGTTGTTATCTTGCCTTTTATACTTGGGTGGGCGAAGAGTATACTCTTGCTGTCACACAAGTCACCTTTTATGCTCTTACGTGCAAGGTGTCTGCTTTTGTCGTTGTTGTTGTCTCGTCGTTTATACTCGTCCAGACTAAGAGTCTACTTTGCCGTTGTTGCTGTCCTGTCTTTTATGCTATTGTGGGTAAGAAGTATGCTTCTGTTGTTGTACTTTTTGCCTTTTACACTATTGTGGGCAAGGAGCTTGCTTTTTTGTTGTTGTTGTCTCACTTTTTATACTTTTGCGGGCAAGGAGTCAGGTTTTGTTGTTGTTGTCGTCTCACATTTTAAACTCGTGCAGGCAAAAAGTATACTTTTTTTGTTGTACTTTTCGCCTTTTATGCTCGTGTGGGCAAGGAGTCTGGTTTTGTCGTTGTTACTGTCTCACCTTTTATTCTCGGGCAAGCGAGGAATACACTTTTGTTGTTGTACTTTTCGCATTTTATACTCTCGCGGGCAAGAAGTCTGCTTTTCTTGTTGTTGCCATTTTGCCTTTTATACTCATGCCAGCAAGGAGTCTGCTCAGTTGTTGTTGCCATCTCGCATTTTATGGTCGTTTGGGCAAGGAGTATAATTTTTTTGTCGTATTTTTTGCCTTTTATTCTCTTACGTGCAAGGAGTCTACTTTTGGTGTTGTTGTTGTCTTACCCTTTATACTTGTGTGGGCAAGGAGTGTAGTTTTGTATTTGTTGGCATCTCGTTTTTTATACTCATGTAAGCAATGAGTAAAGAGTATCATTTGCAGTTGCTGGCCCTTTATACTCGCGTGGCAAGGAGTTTGTTTTTGTTATTGTTGCCATCTCGCCTTTTATACTTGTGCGGGCAAGGAGTGTACTTTTGTTATTGTGCTTTTCACCTTTTATCCTCTTGCGGGCAGGGAGGCCTGCTTTTATTGTTGTTGTTATCCCGCCTTTTATACTCGTGCGGGGAAGGAGTCTAGTTTTGTTGTTATCGTCTCGCAATTTACACTCGTGCAGGTAAGGAGTATGCTTTGTTGTTGTTGTCTCGTCATTTATACTCATGCGGGCTAGGAGTGTGCTTTTTTTGTTGTTGTCGTCAAGCCTATTATACTCATGTGGGGAAGCAGCAAGCTTTGTTGTTACCTTCTCGCCTTTTATACTCGTGCGGGCAAGGTGTTTGCTTTGTTGTTGTCGTCTCCCCTTTTATACTCTTGCAGGCATGGAGTCTACTTTTACTCTTGTTGTCGTCTTTGTTTTTATACTCGTGCAGGGTAGGCACATACTTTTGTTGTCATACTTTTTGCCTTTTATACTACTGTGGGCAAAGAGTCTACTTTTGCTATTGTTGTCGTTTCACATTTTACACTAGTGTGGGCAAGGAGTTTGGTTTCGCTGTTTTTGCAGTCTCGCCCTTTACACCCGGGCGGGCAAGGAGTATACTTATGTTATTGTACTCGTTGCCTTCTATACTCTTCTGGGTAAGCAGTCTGCTTTTGTTGTTGTTGTCGTCTCGCCATTTCTACTTGTATGGGCTCGGAAGCTGCTTTGTTGTTGTTGTCATCTCGCCTTTTATACTCGTATGGGCAGCGGGTATGATTTGTTGACGTCATCTCGCCTTTTCTGCTCTTACGACTAGGAGTCTGCTATTGTTATTATTGTCGTCTCGGCTTTTAAACATGTAGAGGTAAGGAGTCTAGATCTGTTGTTGTTCCTGTCTCACCTTTTATACTCACACGGGCAAGCAACATGCTTTGTTGTTGCCATCTCGCCTCTTATACTCTAGTAGGCAAGGAGTATGCGTTGTTGTTGCTCTTTCGCCTTTTATACTCGTGCGAGCAAGGAGTATGTCGTCGTTGTTGTTGCCATCTCACCTTTTATACTAGTACCGGCAAGGAATTTGATTTTGCTGGTGTTGCTGTCCACCTTTTATACTCGTGTAGGCGTGGAGCATGATCGATTGCTATGTCTTGCCTTTTGTACTCATGAGGGGCAAAGTGTATGCTTTTTTGTTGCTGTCTCACCTTTTATACCATTGCACGGAAGGAGTATGCTTTGTTGTTGTCATCTCACCTTTTTACTCATACGGGGAAGCAGTTTGTTTTTGTTGCTGTTGTTGTCTCGCCATTTATACTCGAGTAAGCAGAGAGCCATAGTCCCTCTAAGAAGCTGGCCACAGAGGATCACCTCCGCATTTGAGAGTAGATATCTAACTCTCTCAATTAGTTTTCTGTTCATCTTTTCAGCTAAGTCATTCAACTGTGCTGTCTAGGGAGGTGTCCTCTGGTGTTGAATCCCATGAGCCTGACAATATTCATCAAATGGGCCACTATACTCATCACTATTATCAATACGGACACATTTCAGCTTCTTTCCTGTTTGTCTCTCAATCAAGGCATAAAATTTCTTGAAAATATCAAAAACCTGATCCTTAGTCTTCAAAGTATCGACCCAATGCTTCTTAGAGTGACCATCAATAAAAGTCACAAAATAAAGAGCACCACTAAGTGAGCGTACCTTCAAAGGACCACAGACATCAGAATGACTCCTTGCCTGCAAAAGTATAAAAGCTGATAAGTACAACAACAAAAATATACTCCTCACCTGACTGAGTATAAAAGGCGAGAGGACAACTACAATAGAAGCAGATTCCTTGCCCATGTGAGTATAAAAGGCGAGACAGCAGTAACAAAGCAAACTACTTGGTCGCACGAGTGTAAAATACAAGACGGCAACAACAAAGCATGCTCTTAACATAAAGATAAAAGGCGAGTCAGCAACAACAACAAAACCAGTTCCCTTACCCGCATAAGTATAAAAGGTGAGACAGCAACAACAACTGCATACTCTTTGCTCGCACAAGTATAAAAGGTGAGACGACAACAATAAAGCATGCTCCTTACCTGTACAACTATAAAAGGCGAGATGACAACTGCAACATAAGTAGACTCCTTAGCAGTGCGAGTGTAAAAGGTAAGACGACAACAACAACAAATGCATACTCCTTGCATGCACAAGTATAAAAGGCGAGACGGCAGCAGCAAAGTATACTCCTTGCCCACAAGAGAATAAAAGGCGAGGCGGCAACAACAAAGCATGCTCCTTACTTAAACGAGTATAAAAGGTGAGATGCAATTAGCAAAGCTTAGTCTTTGCCTGCATGAGTATAAAAGGCGAGTTGGTAACAATAACAAAACTAGTATCCTTGCCAGCACGAGTATAAAAAGCGATACAGCAACAACAACTAAAGCAGACTCGTTGGCCGCAATATTAGAAAAGGTAAAAGTTCAACAACAAAAGCATACTTAATGCCCATATAAGTATAAAAGGTGAGACGGGAACAATAGCATAAACCACACGAGTGTAGAAGGTGAGACAGCAACAATAGCAAAATCAGACTCTTTGCCCCCAAGAGTAAAAAAGTCGACAAGTACAACAACAAAACCCAACTCTTTGTTTGCACGAGCATAAAAGTTGAGACGGCAGCAGCAGCAAAAGTAGACTCCTTGCCTGCAAGAGCATAAAAAGATGAAACGTAAAACAACTAAAGTATACTCCTTGCCTGCATGATTAGAAAAGGAGAGATAGTAACCACAGCAAAACAGACTCTTAGCCTGCACAAGTGAAAAGGCTAAACGGCACCAACAACAAAAGCAGACTCTTTGCCCACATGAGTATAAAAAGCAGCAAAACCAGATTCTCTGCCTGCGCAAGTATAAATGGCAAGACGATAGCAGCAACAAAACCAGACTCCCTACCTGCACAAGTATAAAAGGCGAGATGGCAACAACAACAAAATCAGACTCCTTGCCCGTAAGAGTATAAAAGGTGAAAAGTACAACAACAAAGGTATGCTCTTTGCCGACATGAGTATAAAAAGCGAGATGGCAACAACATCAAAGCAGACACCTAGCCCGAACGAGCATAAAAGGCAAGACAGCAACAACAACAAAAGCAGACTCCTTGCCCGCAAGAGTATAAAAGACGACAAGTACAACAACAAAAGTGTACTCCTTGCCAGACCGAGTATAAAAGGCGAGACCGCAACAACAACAAAAGTAGGCTTCTTGCCTGCAAGAGAGTAAAAGGCGAAAATTTGAACAACAAAAGTATGCTCCTTGCTCGCTGGAATATAAACTTACTCCCTAAATTTGGAAGGAGATCAACAGCAAGTCAGTGCATCGTGGGCTGGTTCCAAAGTATGACGGTCCCTTCACAGTGGAGAAGAAAGTTGGCAATGTTGCATACAAGTTGCAATTTCCAAAAAGATTGTAGGTATATCCAACCTTCCATATGAGCTTTTTGAAGCCCTTCTATGAGGAAGTGGGCAATGAGCCTTCAAGGAAACAAGCCCGGCGTGCACCACCTGCAACCAGAACTGAGTTTTGGCGTGAAGTGGAGAGAATCCTGGACCACCGAACACATGGGCAAAGTAAGAAGAACAGGCAGTTTGAGTACTTGGTGAAGTGGAAGAATTCCCCAGACAGGGAAAAAGATGTGACTCTATGGCAGTTTGAGAAGCAGGTGGAAGACTACCTTTCAACCCTACCAATGAGGATATTGTCTTCAGCAAGTGGGGGTGGTTTGTTAGTCCCTTGAACACTTAGCATGCTGGAGTTAGTAGCACCTTGCACCAATTCTTATCATTGGATTTTGGAGTGGCTGGGCACTCCTTGAGGCAAGATGAAAGCTGAGAGGGTTAGCATAGGCAAGAACCTACATGTGGGTCCCAGTGTGGACCAAGGTTGGGGCTAGACAAAATATGCTAGGCTACATGTTTGTGGCCTCCATCAGATGGGCTATGGGCTTGGGCTAAGAAGCCCAAAACATGAAACTGGGTCTTGGCCAAGTCTGCATGGCATTGAATGGCACCAACTCTCCTACGACGTGTAGAACATGGGGACATGTGAGTGTGGCTTAATCCAGTAGCCCAAGCACTAGGATAATACTCATCTGATCGCGCATCGCTACGGATCGTGGGTAGATAAGGCTTATCGAGATCAAGTGATGGATGATCGTGGGAGATAAGGCTTATCAAGATCAAGTCATGGATAAGATCATGGGAAGAAGAGGATGATCAGCCATGATAGAGATTGTTGGGGGATAATGTTTATCTCCAAGCCCTTGATAGCTAGGGGTGTCAGCTATATATAGACCCTATGGGTTTGTAATTTGTACTCAGTAAGAGAGAAATCATTAGGCGAGAAAGAGTGAAACACTGTCTAGAGTTCAGTGGCTGTTCCTTTGATGTGAGTCTGGCTAGCACCCTCACTACATGATTTGGTGTGATTTTATGGCTCGGTGGACTTTCCTTGGAGAGCAAGAAACGTGCTTTACTTGTAGAGCAAGCAATGAAGATTGGAGGTCCTACAAGTCTACATCAATGTGATCCAAGTGCAAGAAGAGGAGTGTTAACCAAATTGAGGAATATTGGGCCAACAAGAATTATTTGGGCCTAATGCATACAAGACTATGTGTGGACTGATTTGGATTGTTTAGCTTAGAGTTTTAATTGTTGTTTTGGGCCAAACAATGTTTTATTTAAGCCCAATCCATTTGCAAGTAGGAATTAGTTTTAATTTTCAAGTTTCTAGTTGAATTAGGTTTTCCTTATTTGTGTAGGAACTTGGTTTTTTAGTCTTAGTAGGTTTTCTAGTCTTAGTAGGTTTAAAACCCTAACTATTTGGGTTTGCCTATAAAAGGCTTGTAAGACTCTTTTATTTGAGGAATAGAATAATTTTGATGAATTGAGAATTAGAACAATCGTTCTTTGGAGTTTCAAAACTCTTTTACCGAACTTATCAAGGATACCTCCTTGTGGCGTTCAACCCAAGTCTTATCACCCTCCTTCTTCCTTTTCTAGGGTGTGGCGACTATATCCTTCTTTTATACCTTTGGTTCGCGTCTCCATATAGACGTTGGGTCAAGGTTCCTTCAAAC
Organism: Carallia pectinifolia; assembly: GCA_037832335.1. Lineage (NCBI taxonomy): Eukaryota > Viridiplantae > Streptophyta > Magnoliopsida > Malpighiales > Rhizophoraceae > Carallia > Carallia pectinifolia. Next base: position 33,068,266 of record CM075454.1, read on the forward strand.
CTGACTTGGCTTTCCTTGGGTTGTGATTTCAATCTCGTTCGTGGGTCTTTCGGTGTATTCGTGGGGTTGCGTCTCTTTATAGGCGTTGGGTCTTCCGGTGCTATCTGCGGGGTTTGCATCAGTTGGTATCAGAACAGAAATCTAGCCATTGTAGCTTCTCGATCTTCCTCAACATTGGCACGGATCATAGCTATCTCCATCTCCTTATGGTACTCCTCCACACTCTTGGAGCCTTGGGTAAGGCCTTGAAGCCTTTGATAGAGGTCACGGTAGTAATGTGATGGAACAAACCGTTTCCACATCACAGCCTTCATTGCTTCCCAATTGTCAATGGGACGCTCTCGATTCCTTCGACGATTGAGCCCCAACTGATCCCACCAAACGATGGCATAATCAGTGAACTCCACTGCTGCCAACTTCACCTTCTTCTCCTCAGAGTAATCATGGCAGTCGAACACAAGTTCTACCTTCTTTTCCCACTCCAAGTAAGCATCAGGATTGCTTTTGCCTTGAAATGGAGGAATCTTCATTTTGATGCTTCCAAGGTTGCGATCTTGTTCCCATCTCCCAATGTTCCTATCACCTCTACCTCCACGGCCTATTTCACGTCTACCTCTCTCTTCTCTACCACTCGCCATTCTACCCACACTATAATTGGAGGCTTGATCATCTTCAACAAAGTCACCCTCAAAGTGTGCTTCATAATGCTCTCCACCATTCCCACGTGCATTGGGAACTCTTTGGTGTTGCCCCTGTCGCAAATTGGCTATGGCAACTTCTTGTCTTTCAAATCTATCTCTCATCTCGTCAAAACTGATGAAAATACGCTCAAATTGTTGTTCCGTTGCTCTGATCTTGAATGATTCATTAGCTGATCCTTCCTCCAAAGCACCTTTGCCATGGTCGGTAGACATCTTTAAACCTGCAAAATTATGTTAGAAAGGACCTCACAAACACTCCCTTACGTGTTTGCACTCCACTCCTCACGTATGACACTCAATCTCTCGTGTTTGCACACAAATCAATTTGGCTTTTCTCTCCAATGCAACTCACACTCTTGCCTTTTTCCACTCAATTGTTCCTCACTCTAAGTTCCTTTGGAGCCAAGAACCAATAAAATTTCAGTTTACAAACTCCTTGCAACAGCTAGAACTAAAGGCTGAAGGAAAAACAACAAGGGAAAAGGTTTGGTACACGCTGCTGTCCACACAAGTAATTTGGCCAAATAGTTTTTTTTTTTTTTTTTAATATGGCCAGAACTCTTTTTTTTTTTTCTTTTTTTGGTTAAACTTGCTGGAAAGTAACAAAAACTGACTCAGATAACCACTAGGAAACACAAAAGAAGGTTTAGATTGGGCGGACTAGGGTTTCTCACTTTTTTCCCAATCAGGACAGATATTGGGCGATGATTTCGAACTCGATTTTGGCTATGCTTCCAACCGAACTGGGCTTTGCTCAAAACACAAACGTTGTAGCACTATGTGTTAGCTTTCAAACGCAACTGGAATCACTCAATTTGGAGTTGTATAAAAGAAGTTATTGCACAAATACTGAGCAGACGTCAAATCTGGCGGACAGACGCGCGGAAACACAAAGACTTAGGGTTTTTTTGTTTTTTTCTCTTTTTTCTTTTTTTTTTTTTATAATTTTCAGCAAAGAACACACGAACAAAGGACAAAGAACACACTAGGGTTTTGTTTTTTTATTTTAATTTTCTGGAGTGGACACTAAACAACAAAACAAAGAAGACAAAGATGAATAGACACAAACCTAGGGTTAGGAACATGATGGAAAACACAAAAAATAAAACTTTGGATACGCAAACCTGACCTAGAGCCTAAACCTGACTTGGCTATTCTTGGGTTGTGATTTCAATCTTGTTCGTGGGTCTTTCGGTGTATCCGTGGGGTTTGTGTCTCTTTATAGGCGTTGGGTCTTCCGGTGCTATCTGCGGGGTTGCATCAGTTGGTATCAGAGCTTAGGCTCTAGGTCAGGTTTGCGTATCTAATGTTTTATTTTTTGTGTTTTCCATCGTGTTCTTAACCCTAGGTTTTTGTCTATTCATCTTTGTCTTCTTTGTTTTGTTGTTTAGTGTCTATTCCAGAAAATTAAAAAAAAAAAAAAACCAAAACCCTAGTGTGTTCTTTGTCCTTTGTTCGTGTGTTCTTTGCTGAAAATTATAAAAAAAAAAAAAAAAACAAAAAAACCCTAAGTCTTTGTGTTTCCGCGCGTCTGTCCGCCAGATTTGACGTCTGTTCAGTATTTGTGCAATAACTTCTTCTATACAACTCCAAATTGAGTGATTCCAGTTGCGTTTGAAAGCTAACACATAGAGATACAACTTTGGTGTTTTGAGCAAAGCCCAGTTCGGTTGGAAGCGTAGCCAAAATCGAGTTCGAAATCAGCGCCCAATATCTGTCCTGATTAGGAAAAAAGTGAGAAACCCTAGTCCGCCCAATCTAAACCTTCTTTTGTGTTTCCTAGTGGTTATTTGAGTCAGTTTTTGTTACTTTCCAGCAAGTTTAACCAAAAAAAAAAAAAAGAGTTCTGGCCATATTAAAAAAAAAAAAAAAACTATTTGGCCAAATTACTTGTGTGGACAGCTTGTACTAAACCCTTTCCCTTGTTGTTTTTCCTTCAGTCTTTAGTTCTAGTTGTTGCAAGGAGTTTGTAAATTGATTTTTATTGGTTCTTGGCTACAAAGAACTTAGAGTGAGGAACAATTGAGTGGAAAAAGGCAATAGTGTGAGTTGCATTGGTGAGAAAAGCCAAATTGATTTGTGTGCAAACACGAGAGATTGAGTGTCACACGTGAGTAGTGGAGTGCAAACACGTGAGGGAGTGTTTGTGAGGTCCTTTCTAACATAATTTTGCAGGTTTAAACATGTCTACAGACCATGGTAAAGGTGTTTTGGAGGAAGGATCAGCTAATGAATCATTCAAGATCAGAGCAGTGGAACAACAATTTGAGCGTATTTTCATGCTTTTTGATGAGATGAGAGATAAATTTGAAAGACAAGAAGTTGCCATAGCCAATTTGCAGCAGGGGCAGCACCAAAGAGTTCCCAATGCACGTGGGAATGGTGGAGAACATTATGAAGCACACTTTGAGGATGACTTTGTTGACGATCATCAAGCCTCCAATTATAGTGTGGGTAGAATGGCACGTGGTAGAGAAGAGAGAGGTAGACGTGAAATGGGCCGTGGAGGTAGAGGAGATAGGAACATTGGGAGATGGGAACAAGATCGCAACCTTGGAAGCATCAAAATGAAGATTCCTCCATTTCAAGGCAAAAGCGATCCTGATGCTTACTTGGAGTGGGAAAAGAAGGTAGAGCTTGTGTTCGACTGCCATGATTATTCTGAGGAGAAAAAGGTGAAGCTAGCAGCCGTGGTGTTCACCCATTATGCTATAATTTGGTGGGACCAGTTGGTGCTCAATCGTCAAAGAAACCGTGAGAGACCCATTGACAATTGGGATGAGATGAAGGCAATTTTGAGAAAACGATTTGTTCCTAACCATTATTATCGTGAGCATTATCGCAGGTTGCAAGGGCTTACTCAAGGTACCAAGAGTGTGGAGGAGTACCATAAGGAGATGGAGATAGCTATGATCCGTGCCAATGTTGAGGAAGATCGAGAAGCTACAATGGCTAGATTTCTGCAAGGATTGAACTGAGACATTGCCAATATAGTGGAGTTGCAACACTATGTGGAGATTGATGACATGGTGCATATGGCCATGAAGGTTGAGAAGCAACTCAAGAGAAGGAGCACTACTACTCGTGTAGGGCAGAATTCGGGTTCCTTTTCAACATGGAAGCCGAATTGGAACAAAAGGGAGGATAAAGCAATGAACAAATTCAAGACCGATCCAAACAAAAGCAAGGAAGTTGGGAGTAGCCAAGAGAAGGGTAAGATGAATGTGCCATCGAAGGAAAGGATTTTTGATAAAGAGTTTCTCCAAAAGTTTAGTGAATATATCAGGCAAGTGGAGAGTTCTAAATCAAAGCATGTGAGTTTTGAATCTTGTGTTGATGTGGTCCAAGAAGTTGCACAAGAACATAAGGTTGAAGATGAGGTTGTTGATCATACATCTGACCATGGGTGTGTGGTATCAAGCATGAGAGTTGATTTAGAGGTTGAAACTGAAATTGTTGAGCTTGGTTGTGTATCACATGAGAAAGTTGTTCGTGATGGTGAAGTGGAGACTTTGGTTGATGTTGTAGAATGTGAATTTAAAGGCCATAAGCTTCAACTTGTGGAAGATTGTGAATTGGATGTGGAATCCGTGCATGAAGTTGAATTGGTAGATGGTGGAGAGTTAGCAAAATGCCCTACTATAGAGCTACCATTCAGTTCAACTACACCACAACCAATAGATTTTGTTGATTCTATGCTTAATGTGTCTACTCATGTTGATTTTGTCATTGCAGATCAAGTGCTGAACCACCTTAGCTCATATTCTTTGTTTGATCGCTTGGTGGTAATTCAAAAGAGGAGATTTTGGTTTGCGGTGAAGGCATCAAAATACTCTAAGTATCTATTTCTTTGGCATGGGAGACATCAATTCCTTGTAGCTCAAGACATTCCTCCAGGCTTTGAAGTAAAACAACAGCAAGATTTGAGGACAAATCTTTTTGAAGAAAGGGGGAATGATGTGAGTCTGGCTAGCACCCTCACTACATGATTTGGTGTGATTTTATGGCTCGGTGAACTTTCCTTGGAAAGCAAGAAACGTGCTTTACTTGTAGAGCAAGCAATGAAGATTGGAGGTCCTACAAGTCTACATCAATGTGATCCAAGTGCAAGAAGAGGAGTGTTAACCAAATTGAGGAAGATTGGGCCAACAAGAATTATTTGGGCCTAATGCATACAAGACTATGTGTGGACTGATTTGGATTGTTTAGTTTAGAGTTTTAATTGTTGTTTTGGGCGAAACAATGTTTTATTTAAGCCCAATCCGTTTGCAAGTAGGAATTAGATTTAATTTTTAAGTTTCTAGTTGAATTAGGTTTTCCTTATTCGTGTAGGAACTTGGTTTTTTAGTCTTAATAGGTTTTCTAGTCTTACTAGGTTTAAAACCCTAACTATTTGGGTTTGCCTATAAAAGGCTTGTAAGACTTTTATTTTAAGGAATAGAATAATTTTGATGAATTGAGAATTAGAACAATCGTTCTTTGGAGTTTCATAACTCTTTTACCCAAGGAAAGCCAAGTCAGGTTTGAAGGAACCTTGACCCAACGTCTATATGGAGACGCGAACCAAAGGTATAAAAGAAGGATATAGTCGCCACACCCTAGAAAAGGAAGAAGGAGGGTGATAAGACTTGGGTTGAACGCCACAAGGAGCTTTCCTTGATAAGTTCGGTAAAAGAGTTCTGAAACTCCAAAGAACGATTGTTCTCAAATCATAATTCATCAAAATTATTTAATTCCTAAAATAAAAGAGTCTTACAAGCCTTTTATAGACAAACCCAAATAGTTAGGGTTTTAAACCTACTAAGACTAGAAAACCTACTAAGACTAAAAAACCAAGTTCCTACACAAATAAGGAAAACCTAATTCAACTAGAAACTTGAAAATTAAAACTAATTCCTACTTGCAAACGGATTGGGCTTAAATAAAACATTGTTTGGCCCAAAACAACAATTAAAACTCTAAGCTAAATAATCCAAATCAGTCCACACATAGTCTTGTATGCATTAGGCCCAAATAATTCTTGTTGGCCCAATATTCCTCAATTTGGTTAACACTCCTCTTCTTGCACTTGGATCACATTGATGTAGACTTGTAGGATCTCCAATCTTCATTGCTTGCTCCACAAATAAAGCACGTTTCTTGCTTTCCAAGGAAAGTCCACCAAGCCATAAAATCACACCAAATCATGTAGTGAGGGTGCTAGCCAGACTCACATCATTCCCCCTTTCTTCAAAAAGATTTGTCCTCAAATCTTGCTGTTGTTCTACTTCAAAGCCTGGAGGAATGTCTTGAGCTACAAGGAATTGATGTCTCCCATGCCAAAGAAATAGATACTTAGAGTATTTTGATGCCTTCACCGCAAACCAAAATCTCCTCTTTTGAATTACCACCAAGCGATCAAACAAAGAATATGAGCTAAGGTGGTTCAGCACTTGATCTGCAATGACAAAATCAACATGAGTAGACACATTAAGCATAGAATCAACAAAATCTATTGGTTGTGGTGTAGTTGAACTGAATGGTAGCTCTATAGTAGGGCATTTTGCTAACTCTCCACCATCTACCAATTCAACTTCATGCACGGATTCCACATCCAATTCACAATCTTCCACAAGTTGAAGCTTATGGCCTTTAAATTCACATTCTACAACATCAACCAAAGTCTCCACTTCACCATCACGAACAACTTTCTCATGTGATACACAACCAAGCTCAACAATTTCAGTTTCAACCTCTAAATCAACTCTCATGCTTGATACCACACACCCATAGTCAGATGTATGATCAACAACCTTATCTTCAACCTTATGTTCTGGTGCAACTTCTTTGACCACGTCAACGCAAGATTCAAAACTCACATGCTTTGATTTAGAACTCTCCACTTGCTTGATATATTGACTAAACATTTTGAGAAAATCATCATAAAAAATCCTTTCCTTCATTGACACATTCATCTTACCCTTCTCTTGGCTACTCCCAACTTCCTTGCTTTTGTTTGGATCGGTCTTGAATTTGTTCATTGTTTTATCCTCCCTTTTGTTCCAATTTGGCTTCCATGTTGAAAAGGAACCCGAATTCTGCCCTACACGAGTAGTAGTGCTCTTTCTCTTGAGTTGCTTCTCAACCTTCATGGCCATGTGTACCATGTCATCAATCTCCACATAGTGTTGCAACTCCACTATATTGGCAATGTCTCGGTTCAATCCTTGCAGAAATCTAGCCATTGTAGCTTCTCGATCTTCCTCAACATTGGCACGGATCATAGCTATCTCCATCTCCTTATGGTACTCCTCCACACTCTTGGTACCTTGAGTAAGCCCTTGCAACCTACGATAATGCTCACGATAATAATGGTTAGGAACAAATCGTTTTCTCATAATTGCCTTCATCTCATCCCAAGTGTCAATGGGTCTCTCACGGTTTCTTCGACGATTGAGCACCAACTGGTCCCACCAAATTATAGCATAATCGGTGAACACCACGGCTGCTAGCTTCACCTTTTTCTCCTTAGAGTAATCATGGCAGTCGAACACAAGCTCTACCTTCTTTTCCCACTCCAAGTAAGCATCAGGATCGCTTTTGCCTTGAAATGGAGGAATCTTCATTTTGATGCTTCCAAGGTTGCGATCTTGTTCCCATCTCCCAATGTTCCTATCTCCTCTACCTCCACGGCCCATTTCACGTCTACCTCTCTCTTCTCTACCACGCGCCATTCTACCCACACTATAATTGGAGGCTTGATCATCGTCAACAAAGTCATACTCAAAGTGTGCTTCATAACGTTCTCCACCATTCCCACGTGCATTGGGAACTCTTTGGTGCTGCCCCTGCTGTAAATTGGCTATGGCAACTTCTTGTCTTTCAAATTTATCTCTCATCTCATCAAAAAGCATGAAGATACGATCAAATTGTTGTTCCATTGCTCTGATCTTGAATGATTCATTAGCTGATCCTTCCTCCAAAACACCTTTGCCATGGTCTGTAGACATGTTTAAACCTGCAAAATTATGTTAGAAAGGACCTCACAAACACTCCCTCACGTGTTTGCACTCCACTACTCATGTATGACACTCAATCTCTCGTGTTTGCACACAAATCAATTTGGCTTTTCTCTCCAATGCAACTCACACTCTTGCCTTTTTTTCACTCAATTGTTCCTCACTCTAAGTTCCTTTGGAGCCAAGAACCAATAAAAATTCAGTTTACAAACTCCTTGCAACAACTAGAACTAAGGGCTGAAGGAAAAACAACAAGGGAAAGGGTTTGGTACAAGCTGCTGTCCACACAAGTAATTTGGCCAAATAGTTTTTTTTCTTTTTTCTTTTTTTTAATATGGCCAGAACTCTTTTTTTTTTTTTTTTGTTAAACTTGCTGAAAAGTAACAAAACTGACTCAAATAACCACTAGGAAACACAAAAAAAAAGGTTTAGATAGGGCGGACTAGGGTTTCTCACTTTTTCCCAATCAGGACAGATATTGAGCGCTGAATTCGAACTCGATTTTGACAAAGCTTCCAAGCGAACTGGGCTTCGCTCAAAACACAAAAGTTGTAGCCCTATGTATTAGATTTCAAACGCAACTGGAATCACTCAATTTGGAGTTTTATAGAAGAAGTTATCACTAAAATACTGAACAGATGTCAAATCTGGCGGACAGACGCGCGGAAACACAAAGACTTAGGGTTTTTTTTTTTCTTTTTTTTTTGTTATAATTTTCAGCAAACAACACACGAACAAAAGACAAAGAACACACTAGGGTTTTGGTTTTTTTTTTTTTCTTTTTTCTGGAATAGACACTAAACAATGAAACAAAGAAGACAAAGACGAACAGACAAAAACCTAGGGTTAAGAACACGATGGAAAACACAAAAGAATAAAACTTTGGATACGCAAACCTGACCTAGAGCCTAAGCTCTGATACCAACTGATGCGAACCCCGCAGATAGCACCGGAAGACCCAACGCCTATAAAGAGACGCGAACCCCACGGATACACCGAAAGACCCACGAACGAGATTGAAATCACAACCCAAGGAAAGCCAAGTCAGGTTTGAAGGAACCTTGACCCAACGTCTATATGGAGACGCGAACCAAAGGTATAAAAGAAGGATATAGTCGCCACACCCTAGAAAAGGAAGAAGGAGGGTGATAAGACTTGGGTTGAACGCCACAAGGAGCTTTCCTTGATAAGTTCGGTAAAAGAGTTCTGAAACTCCAAAGAACGATTGTTCTCAAATCATAATTCATCAAAATTATTCAATTCCTAAAATAAAAGAGTCTTACAAGCCTTTTATAGGCAAACCCAAATAGTTAGGGTTTTAAACCTACTAAGACTAGAAAACCTACTAAGACTAAAAAACCAAGTTCCTACACAAGTAAGGAAAACCTAATTCAACTAGAAACTTGAAAATTAAAACTAATTCCTACTTGCAAACGGATTGGGCTTAAATAAAACATTGTTTGGCCCAAAACAACAATTAAAACTCTAAGCTAAACAATCCAAATCAGTCCACACATAGTCTTGTATGCATTAGGCCCAAATAATTCTTGTTGGCCCAATATTCCTCAATTTCGTTAACACTCCTCTTCTTGCACTTGGATCACATTGATGTAGACTTGTAGGACCTCCAATCTTCATTGCTTGCTCTACAAGTAAAGCACGTTTCTTGCTCTCCAAGGAAAGTCTGCCGAGCCATAAAATCACACCAAATCATGTAGTGAGGGTGCTAGCCAGACTCACATCACTAAATTACTTCATTTCTTGCATTTTAATGGCTTATTTAACCCAAATTAAACTTGAATGAAGTATAAATGCTTACAAAAACCTTTAATTTTAACGCAAAAACCATTTCCAACACCTTTTGGGGTGTTAAATGCATTCAATTCCCTCTAATAAGTGTTCAATTGATCGTAATTTACATTTATTAGTTGCATAAGATCATTTGTGTCACAAATAAAGAGGCTAAATTACTTTATTTCCTGCAAATAAGTGATTTTCTTGCATTTTAATAGCTTATTTAACTCAAATTAAACTTGAATGAAGTTTAAATGCTTACAAAAACCTTTAATTTCAATGCAAAAATAATTTTCAACACATTTTGGGGTGTTAAATGCATTCAATTCCCTCTAATAAGTGTGCAATTGATCATAATTTGCATTAATTAGTTGCATAAGACCATTTGTGTCATTAATAAAGAGGCTAAATTACTTTATTTCTTGCAAATAAGTGATTTTCTTGCATTTTAATGGCTTATTTAACCCAAATTAAACTTGAATGAAGCATAAATGCTTACAAAAACCTTTAATTTCAAAGCAAAAACAATTTCCAACACCTTTTGGGGTGTTAAATGCATTCAATTCCCTCTAACAAGTGTTCAATTGATCGTAATTTGCATTTATTAGTTGCATAAGACCATTTGTGTCACAAATAAAGAGGCTAAATTGCTTCATTTCATGCAAATAAGCGATTTTCTTGCATTTTAATGGCTTATTTAACCCAAATTAAACTTGAATGACGTTTAAATGCTTAAAAAAACCTTTAATTTCAATGGAAAAACCATTTCCAACACCTTTTGGGGTGTTAAATGCATTCAAATCCCTCTAATAAGTGTTCAATTGATCGTAATTTGCATGTATTAGTTGCATAAGACCATTTGTGTCACGAATAAAGAGGCTAAATTGCTTAATTTCCGGCAAATAAGCGATTTTCTTGCATTTTAATGCCTTATTTAACCCAAATTAAACTTGAATGAAGTATAAATGCTTACAAAAACCTTTAATTTCAATGCAAAAACCATTTCCAACACCTTTTGGGGTGTTAAATGCATTTAATTCCCTCTAATAAGTGTTCAATTGATCGTAATTTGCATTTATTAGTTGCATAAGACCATTTGTGTCACGAATAAAGAGGCTAAATTACTTCATTTCGTGCAAATAAGTGATTTTCTTGCATTTTAATGGCTTATTTAACCAAAATTAAACTTTAATGAAGATTAAATTCTTACAAAAACCTTTAATTTCAATGCAAAAACCATTTCCAACACTTTTTGGGGTGTTAAATGCATTCAATTCCCGAAAATAAGTGTGCAATTGATCATAATTTGCATTTATTAGTTGCATAAGACCATTTGTGTCATTAATAAAGAGGCTAAATTACTTCATTTCTTGCAAATAAGTGATTGTCTTGAATTTTAATGACTTATTTAACCCAAATTAAACTTGAATGAATTATAGATGCTTACAAAATCCTTTAATTTCAATGCAAAAACCATTTCCAACACCTTTATGGGTGTTAAATGCATTCAATTCCCTCTAATAAGTGTGCAATTGATCAAAATTTGCATTTATTAGTTGCATAAGATCATTTGTGTCACGAATAAAGAGGCTAAATTACTTCATTTAATGCAAATAAGTGATTTTCTTGCTTTTTAATGGCTTATTTAACCCAAATTAAACTTGAATGAAGTTTAAATGCTTACAAAAACCTTTAATTTCATTGCAAAAACAATTTCCTACACCTTTTGGGGTGTTAAATGCATTCAATTCCCTCTAATAAGTGTGCAATTGATCATAATTTGTATTTATTAGTTGCATAAGACCATTTGTGTCATTAATAAAGAGGCTAAATTACTTCATTTCTTGCAAATAAGTGATTGTCTTGCATTTTAATGGCTTATTTAACCCAAATTAAACTTGAATGAAGTATAAATGCTTACAAAAACCTTTAATTTCAACGCAAAAACCATTTCCAACACCTTTTGGGGTGTTAAATGCATTCAATTCCCTCTAATAAGTGTTCAATTGATCGTAATTTGCATTTATTAGTTGCATAAGACCATTTGTGTCACGAATAAAGAGGCTAAATTGCTTCATTTCATGCAAATAAGCGATTTTCTTGCATTTTAATGGCTTATTTAACCCAAATTAAACTTGAATGACGTTTAAATGCTTAAAAAAAACTTTAATTTCAATGGAAAAACCATTTCCAACACCTTTTGGGGTGTTAAATGCATTCAATTCCCTCTAATAAGTGTGCAATTGATCATAATTTGTATTTATTAGTTGCATAAGACCGTTTGTGTCATTAATAAAGAGGCTAAATCACTTCATTTCTTGCAAATAAGTGATTTTCTTGCATTTTAATGGCTTATTTAACCCAAATTAAACTTGAATGACGTTTAAATGCTTAAAAAAACCTTTAATTTCAATGGAAAAACCATTTCCAACACCTTTTGGGGTGTTAAATGCATTCAAATCCCTCTAATAAGTGTTCAATTGATCGTAATTTGCATTTATTAGTTGCATAAGACCATTTGTGTCACGAATAAAGAGGCTAAATTACTTCATTTCGTGCAAATAAGTGATTTTCTTGCATTTTAATGGCTTATTTAACCCAAATTAAACTTGAATGAAGTTTAAATGCTTAAAAAAAACTTTAATTTCAATGGAAAAACCATTTCCAACACCTTTTGGGGTGTTAAATGCATTCAATTCCCTCTAATAAGTGTGCAATTGATCATAATTTGTATTTATTAGTTGCATAAGACCATTTGTGTCACGAATAAAGAGGCTAAACTGCTTCATTTCATGCAAATAAGCGATTTTCTTGCATTTTAATGGCTTATTTAACCCAAATTAAACTTGAATGAAGTATAAATGCTTACCAAAACCTTTAATTTCAACGCAAAAACCATTTCCAACACCTTTTGGGGTGTTAAATGCCTTCAATTCCCTCTAATAAGTGTTCAATTGATCGTAATTTGCATTTATTAGTTGCATAAGACCATTTGTGTCACGAATAAAGAGGCTAAATTGCTTCATTTCCGGCAAATAAGCGATTTTCTTGCATTTTAATGACTTATTTAACCCAAATTAAACTTGAATGACGTTTAAATGCTTAAAAAAATCTTTAATTTCAATGGAAAAACCATTTCCAACACCTTTTGGGGTGTTAAATGCATTCAATTCCCTCTAATAAGTGTGCAATTGATCATAATTTGCATTTATTAGTTGCATAAGACCATTTGTGTCACGAATAAAGAGGCTAAATTGCTTCATTTCCGGCAAATAAGCGATTTTCTTGCATTTTAATGACTTATTTAACCCAAATTAAACTTGAATGACGTTTAAATGCTTAAAAAAATCTTTAATTTCAATGGAAAAACCATTTCCAACACCTTTTGGGGTGTTAAATGCATTCAATTCCCTCTAATAAGTGTGCAATTGATCATAATTTGCATTTATTAGTTGCATAAGACCATTTGTGTCACGAATAAAGAGGCTAAATTTCTTCATTTCATGCAAATAAGCGATTTTCTTGCATTTTAATGGCTTATTTAACCCAAATTAAACTTGAATGACGTTTAAATGCTTAAAAAAACCTTTAATTTCAATGGAAAAACCATTTCCAACACCTTTTGGGGTGTTAAATGCATTCAAATCCCTCTAATAAGTGTTCAATTGATCGTAATTTGCATTTATTAGTTGCATAAGACCATTTGTGTCAGGAATAAAGAGGCTAAATTACTTCATTTCGTGCAAATAAGTGATTTTCTTGCATTTTAATGGCTTATTTAACCCAAATTAAACTTGAATGAAGTTTAAATGCTTACAAAAACCTTTAATTTCAATGCAAAAACCATTTCCAACACCTTTTGGGGTGTTAAATGCATTCAATTCCCTATAATAAGTGTCCAATTGATCATAATTTGCATTTATTAGTTGCATAAGACCATTTGTGTCATTAATAAAGAGGCTAAATTACTTCATTTCTTACAAATAAGTGATTGTCTTGCATTTTAATGACTTATTTAACCCAAACTAAACTTGAATGAAGTATAAATGCTTACAAAAACCTTTAATTTCAATGCAAAAACCATTTCCAACACCTTTTGGGTTGTTAAATGCATTCAAATCCCTCTAATAAGTGTTCAATTGATCGTAATTTGCATTTATTAGTTGCATAAGACCATTTGTGTCACGAATAAAGAGGCTAAATTACTTCATTTCGTGCAAATAAGTGATTTTCTTGCATTTTAATGGCTTATTTAACCCAAATTAAACTTGAATGAAGTTTAAATGCTTACAAAAACCTCTAATTTCAATGCAAAAACCATTTCCAACACCTTTTGGGGTGTTAAATGCATTCAATTCCCTAAAATAAGTGTGCAATTGATCCTAATTTGCATTTATTAGTTGCATAAGACCATTTGTGTCATTAATAAAGAGGCTAAATTACTTCATTTGTTGCAAATAAATGATTGTCTTGCATTTTAATAACTTATTTAACCCAAATTAAACTTGAATGAAGTATAGATGCTTACAAAAACCTTTAATTTCAATGCAAAAACCATTTCCAACACCTTTATGGGTGTTAAATGCATTCAATTCCCTCTAATAACTGTGAAATTGATCAAAATTTGCATTTGTTAGTTGTATAAGATCATTTGTGTCAGGAATAAAGAGGCTAAATTACTTCATTTAATGCAAATAAGTGATTTTCTTGCTTTTTAATGGCTTATTTAACCCAAATTAAACTTGAATGAAGTTTAAATGCTTACAAAAACCTTTAATTTCATTGCAAAAACAATTTCCTACACCTTTTGGGGTGTTAAATGCATTCAATTCTCTCTAATAAGCATGCAATTGATCATAATTTGTATTTATTAGTTGCATAAGACCGTTTGTGTCATTAATAAAGAGGCTAAATTACTTATTTTCTTGCAAATAAGTGATTGTCTTGCATTTTAATGGCTTATTTAACCCAAATTAAACTTGAATGAAGTATAAATGCTTACAAGAACCTTTAATTTCTACGCAAAAACCATTTCCAACACATTTTGGGGTGTTAAATGCATTCAATTCCCTCTAATAAGTGTTCAATTGAACGTAATTTGCATTTATTAGTTGCATAAGACCATTTGTGTCACGAATAAAGAGGCTAAATTGCTTCATTTCATGCAAATAAGCGATTTTCTTGCATTTTAATGGCTTATTTAACCCAAATTAAACTTGAATGACGTTTAAATGCTTAAAAAAACCTTTAATTTCAATGGAAAAACCATTTCCAACACATTTTAGGGTGTTAAATGCATTCAATTCCCTCTAATAAGTGTGCAATTGATCATAATTTGTATTTATTAGTTGCATAAGACCGTTTGTGTCATTAATAAAGAGGCTAAATCACTTCATTTCTTGCAAATAAGTGATTTTCTTGCATTTTAATGGCTTATTTAACCCAAATTAAACTTAAATGACGTTTAAATGCTTAAAAAAACCTTTAATTTCAATGCAAAAACAATTTCCAACACCTTTTGGGGTGTTAAATGCATTCAATTCCCTCTAATAGGTGTTCAATTGATCGTAACTTGCAGTTATTAGTTGCATTAGACCATTTGTGTCACGAATAAAGAGGCTAAATTGCTTCATTTCATGCAAATAAGCGATTTTCTTGCTTTTTAATGGCTTATTTAACCCAAATTAAACTTGAATGAAGTATAAATGCTTACAAAAACCTTTAATTTCATTGCAAAAACTATTTCCTACACCTTTTGGGGTGTTAAATGCATTCAATTCTCTCAAATAAGTGTGCAATTGATCATAATTTGTATTTATTAGTTGCATAAGACCGTTTGTGTCATTAATAAAGTGGCTAAATTACTTCTTTTCTTGCAAATAAGTGATTGTCTTGCATTTTAATGGCTTATTTAACCCAAATTAAACTTGAATGAAGTATGAATGCTTACAAAAACCTTTAATTTCAATGCAAAAACCATTTCTAACACCTTTTGGGGTGTTAAATGCATTCAATTCCCTCTAATAAGTGTTCAATTAAACGTAATTTGCATTTTTTTGTTGCATAAGACCATTTGTGTCACGAATAAAGAGGCTAAATTGCTTCATTTCATGCAAATAAGCGATTTTCTTGCATTTTAATGGCTTATTTAACCCAAATTAAACTTGAATGACGTTTAAATGCTTAAAAAAACCTTTAATTTCAATGAAAAAACCATTTCCAACACATTTTGGGGTGTTAAATGCATTCAATTCCCTCTAATAAGTGTGCAATTGATCATAATTTGTATTTATTAGTTGCATAAGACTGTTTGTGTCATTAATAAAGAGGCTAAATCACTTTATTTCTTGCAAATAAGTGATTTTCTTGCATTTTAATGGCTTATTTAACCCAAATTAAACTTGAATGACGTTTAAATGCTTAAAAAAACCTTTAATTTCAATGGAAAAACCATTTCCAACACCTTTTGGGGTGTTAAATGCATTCAATTCCCTCAAATAAGTGTTCAATTTATCGAAATTTGCATTTATTAGGTGCATAAGACCACTTGTGTCATAAATAAAGAGGCTAAATTATTTCATTTCTTCAAAATAAGTGATTTTCCTGCATTTTATTGGGTTATTTAACCCAAATTAAACTTAAATTAAGTATAAATGCTTACAAAAACCTTTAATTTCAATGCAAAAACCATTTCCAACACCTTTTGGGGTGTCAAATGCATTCAATTCCCTCTAATAAGTGTTCAATTGATCGTAATTTGAATTTATTAGTTGCATTATACCATTTGTGTCACGAATAAAGAGGCTAAATGGCTTCATTTCATGCAAATAAGCGATTTTCTTGCATTTTAATGGCTTATTTAACCCAAATTAAACTTGAATGAAGTATAAATGCTTACAAAAACCTTTAATTTCATTGCAAAAACAATTTCGTACACCTTTTGGGGTGTTAAATGCATTCAATTCCCTCTAATAAGTGTGCAATTGATCATAATTTGTATTTATTTGTTGCATAAGACGATTTGTGTCATTAATAAAGAGGCTAAATCACATTATTTCATGTAAATAAGTGATTTTCTTGCATTTTAATGGCTTATTTAACCCAAATTAAACTTGAATGAAGTTTAAATGCTTACAAAAACCTTTAATGCAATGCAAAAACCATTTCCAACACCTTTTGGGTTGTTAAATGCATTCAATTCCCTAAAATAAGTGTGCAATTGATCATAATTTGCATTTATTAGTTGCATAAGACCATTTGTGTCATTAATAAAGAGGCTAAATTACTTCATTTCTTGCAAATAAGTGATTTTCTTGCATTTTAATGGCTTATTTAACCCAAATTAAACTTGAATGAAGTTTAAATGCTTACAAAAACCTTTAATTTCAATGCAAAAACCATTTCCAACACCTTTTGGTGTGTTAAATGCATTCAATTCCCTATAATAAGTGTCCAATTGATCATAATTTGCATTTATTAGTTGCATAAGACCATTTGTGTCATTAATAATGAGGCTAAATTACTTCATGTCTTGCAAATAAGTGATTGTCTTGCATTTTAATGACTTATTTAACCCAAATTAAACTTGAATGAAGTATAAATGCTTACAAAAACCTTTAATTTCAATGCAAAAACCATTTCCAACACCTTTTGCGTTGTTAAATGCATTCAAATCCCTCTAATAAGTGTTCAATTGATCGTAATTTGCATTTATTAGTTGTATAAGACCATTTGTGTCACGAATAAAGAGGCTAAATTACTTCATTTCGTGCAAATAAGTGATTTTCTTG
Organism: Carallia pectinifolia; assembly: GCA_037832335.1. Classification (NCBI taxonomy): domain Eukaryota; kingdom Viridiplantae; phylum Streptophyta; class Magnoliopsida; order Malpighiales; family Rhizophoraceae; genus Carallia; species Carallia pectinifolia. The sequence continues at coordinate 33,085,549 of CM075454.1, forward strand.
CATTTTAATGGCAAATTTAACCCAAATTAAACTTGAATGAAGTTTAAATGCTTACAAAAACCTCTAATTTCTATGCAAAAACCATTTCCAACACCTTTTGGGGTGTTAAATGCATTCAATTCCCTAAAATAAGTGTGCAATTGATCATAATTTGCATTTATTAGTTGCATAAGACTATTTGTGTCATTAATAAAGAGGCTAAATTACTTCATTTCTTCTAATAAGTGATTGTCTTGCATTTTAATGACTTATTTAACCCAAATTAAACTTGAATGAAGTATAGATGCTTACAAAAACCTTTAATTTCAATGCAAAAACCATTTCCAACACCTTTTGGGGTGTTAAATGCATTCAATTCCCTAAAATAAGTGTGCAATTGATCATAATTTGCATTTATTAGTTGCATAAGACCATTTGAGTCATTAATAAAGAGGCTAAATTACTTCATTTGTTGCAAATAAATGATTGTCTTGCATTTTAATAACTTATTTAACCCAAATTAAACTTGAATGAAGTATAGATGCTTACAAAAACCTTTAATTTCAATGCAAAAACCATTTCCAACACCTTTATGGGTGTTAAATGCATTCAATTCCCTCTAATAACTGTGAAATTGATCAAAATTTGCATTTGTTAGTTGCATAAGATCATTTGTGTCAGGAATAAAGAGGCTAAATTACTTCATTTAATGCAAAAAAGTGATTTTCTTGCTTTTTAATGGCTTATTTAACCCAAATTAAACTTGAATGAAGTTTAAATGCTTACAAAAACTTTTAATTTCATTGCAAAAACAATTTTCTACACCTTTTGGGGTGTTAAATGCATTCAATTCTCTCTAATAAGTGTGCAATTGATCATAATTTGTATTTATTAGTTGCATAAGACCGTTTGTATCATTAATAAAGAGGCTAAATTACTTCTTTTCTTGCAAATAAGTGATTGTCTTGCATTTTAATGACTTATTTAACCCAAACTAAACTTGAATGAAGTATAAATGCTTACAAAAACCTTTAATTTCAATGCAAAAACCATTTCCAACACCTTTTGGGTTGTTAAATGCATTCAAATCCCTCTAATAAGTGTTCAATTGATCGTAATTTGCATTTATTAGTTGCATAAGACCATTTGTGTCACGAATAAAGAGGCTAAATTACTTCATTTCGTGCAAATAAGTGATTTTCTTGCATTTTAATGGCTTATTTAACCCAAATTAAACTTGAATGAAGTTTAAATGCTTACAAAAACCTCTAATTTCAATGCAAAAACCATTTCCAACACCTTTTGGGGTGTTAAATGCATTCAATTCCCTAAAATAAGTGTGCAATTGATCCTAATTTGCATTTATTAGTTTGCATAAGACCATTTGTGTCATTAATAAAGAGGCTAAATTACTTCATTTGTTGCAAATAAATGATTGTCTTGCATTTTAATAACTTATTTAACCCAAATTAAACTTGAATGAAGTATAGATGCTTACAAAAACCTTTAATTTCAATGCAAAAACCATTTCCAACACCTTTATGGGTGTTAAATGCATTCAATTCCCTCTAATAACTGTGAAATTGATCAAAATTTGCATTTGTTAGTTGTATAAGATCATTTGTGTCAGGAATAAAGAGGCTAAATTACTTCATTTAATGCAAATAAGTGATTTTCTTGCTTTTTAATGGCTTATTTAACCCAAATTAAACTTGAATGAAGTTTAAATGCTTACAAAAACCTTTAATTTCATTGCAAAAACAATTTCCTACACCTTTTGGGGTGTTAAATGCATTCAATTCTCTCTAATAAGCATGCAATTGATCATAATTTGTATTTATTAGTTGCATAAGACCGTTTGTGTCATTAATAAAGAGGCTAAATTACTTCTTTTCTTGCAAATAAGTGATTGTCTTGCATTTTAATGGCTTATTTAACCCAAATTAAACTTGAATGAAGTATAAATGCTTACAAGAACCTTTAATTTCTACGCAAAAACCATTTCCAACACCTTTTGGGGTGTTAAATGCATTCAATTCCCTCTAATAAGTGTTCAATTGAACGTAATTTGCATTTATTAGTTGCATAAGACCATTTGTGTCACGAATAAAGAGGCTAAATTGCTTCATTTCATGCAAATAAGCGATTTTCTTGCATTTTAATGGCTTATTTAACCCAAATTAAACTTGAATGACGTTTAAATGCTTAAAAAAACCTTTAATTTCAATGGAAAAACCATTTCCAACACATTTTAGGGTGTTAAATGCATTCAATTCCCTCTAATAAGTGTGCAATTGATCATAATTTGTATTTATTAGTTGCATAAGACCGTTTGTGTCATTAATAAAGAGGCTAAATCACTTCATTTCTTGCAAATAAGTGATTTTCTTGCATTTTAATGGCTTATTTAACCCAAATTAAACTTAAATGACGTTTAAATGCTTAAAAAAACCTTTAATTTCAATGCAAAAACAATTTCCAACACCTTTTGGGGTGTTAAATGCATTCAATTCCCTCTAATAGGTGTTCAATTGATCGTAACTTGCAGTTATTAGTTGCATTAGACCATTTGTGTCACGAATAAAGAGGCTAAATTGCTTCATTTCATGCAAATAAGCGATTTTCTTGCTTTTTAATGGCTTATTTAACCCAAATTAAACTTGAATGAAGTATAAATGCTTACAAAAACCTTTAATTTCATTGCAAAAACTATTTCCTACACCTTTTGGGGTGTTAAATGCATTCAATTCTCTCAAATAAGTGTGCAATTGATCATAATTTGTATTTATTAGTTGCATAAGACCGTTTGTGTCATTAATAAAGTGGCTAAATTACTTCTTTTCTTGCAAATAAGTGATTGTCTTGCATTTTAATGGCTTATTTAACCCAAATTAAACTTGAATGAAGTATGAATGCTTACAAAAACCTTTAATTTCAATGCAAAAACCATTTCCAACACCTTTTGGGGTGTTAAATGCATTCAATTCCCTCTAATAAGTGTTCAATTAAACGTAATTTGCATTTTTTTGTTGCATAAGACCATTTGTGTCACGAATAAAGAGGCTAAATTGCTTCATTTCATGCAAATAAGCGATTTTCTTGCATTTTAATGGCTTATTTAACCCAAATTAAACTTGAATGACGTTTAAATGCTTAAAAAAACCTTTAATTTCAATGAAAAAACCATTTCCAACACCTTTTGGGGTGTTAAATGCATTCAATTCCCTCTAATAAGTGTGCAATTGATCATAATTTGCATTTATTAGTTGCATAAGACAATTTGTGTCATTAATAAAGAGGCTAAATTACTTCATTTCTTGCAAATAAGTGATTTTCTTGCATTTTAATGGCTTATTTAACCCAAATTAAACTTGAATGACGTTTAAATGCTTAAAAAAACCTTTAATTTCAATGGCAAAAACCATTTCCAACACCTTTTGGGGTGTTAAATGCATTCAATTCCCTCTAATAAGTGTTCAATTGATCGAAATTTGCATTTATTAGGTGCATAAGACCATTTGTGTCATAATAAAGAGGCTAAATTACTTCATTTCTTCAAAATAAGTGATTTTCCTGCATTTTATTGGGCTTATTTAACCCAAATTAAACTTAAATTAAGTATAAATGCTTACAAAAACCTTTAATTTCAATGCAAAAACCATTTCCAACACCTTTTGGGGTGTCAAATGCATTCAATTCCCTCTAATAAGTGTTCAATTGATCGTAATTTGCATTTATTAGTTGCATTATACCATTTGTGTCACGAATAAAGAGGCTAAATTGCTTCATTTCATGCAAATAAGCGATTTTCTTGCATTTTAATGGCTTATTTAACCCAAATTAAACTTGAATGAAGTATAAATGCTTACAAAAACCTTTAATTTCATTGCAAAAACAATTTCGTACACCTTTTGGGGTGTTAAATGCATTCAATTCCCTCTAATAAGTGTGCAATTGATCATAATTTGTATTTATTTGTTGCATAAGACGATTTGTGTCATTAATAAAGAGGCTAAATCACATTATTTCATGTAAATAAGTGATTTTCTTGCATTTTAATGGCTTATTTAACCCAAATTAAACTTGAATGAAGTTTAAATGCTTACAAAAACCTTTAATGCAATGCAAAAACCATTTCCAACACCTTTTGGGGTGTTAAATGCATTCAATTCCCTAAAATAAGTGTGCAATTGATCATAATTTGCATTTATTAGTTGCATAAGACCATTTGTGTCATTAATAAAGAGGCTAAATTACTTCATTTCTTGCAAATAAGTGATTTTCTTGCATTTTAATGGCTTATTTAACCCAAATTAAACTTGAATGAAGTTTAAATGCTTACAAAAACCTTTAATTTCAATGCAAAAACCATTTCCAACACCTTTTGGTGTGTTAAATGCATTCAATTCCCTATAATAAGTGTCCAATTGATCATAATTTGCATTTATTAGTTGCATAAGACCATTTGTGTCATTAATAATGAGGCTAAATTACTTCATGTCTTGCAAATAAGTGATTGTCTTGCATTTTAATGACTTATTTAACCCAAATTAAACTTGAATGAAGTATAAATGCTTACAAAAACCTTTAATTTCAATGCAAAAACCATTTCCAACACCTTTTGCGTTGTTAAATGCATTCAAATCCCTCTAATAAGTGTTCAATTGATCGTAATTTGCATTTATTAGTTGTATAAGACCATTTGTGTCACGAATAAAGAGGCTAAATTACTTCATTTCGTGCAAATAAGTGATTTTCTTGCATTTTAATGGCAAATTTAACCCAAATTAAACTTGAATGAAGTTTAAATGCTTACAAAAACCTCTAATTTCTATGCAAAAACCATTTCCAACACCTTTTGGGGTGTTAAATGCATTCAATTCCCTAAAATAAGTGTGCAATTGATCATAATTTGCATTTATTAGTTGCATAAGACTATTTGTGTCATTAATAAAGAGGCTAAATTACTTCATTTCTTCTAATAAGTGATTGTCTTGCATTTTAATGACTTATTTAACCCAAATTAAACTTGAATGAAGTATAGATGCTTACAAAAACCTTTAATTTCAATGCAAAAACCATTTCCAACACCTTTTGGGGTGTTAAATGCATTCAATTCCCTAAAATAAGTGTGCAATTGATCATAATTTGCATTTATTAGTTGCATAAGACCATTTGAGTCATTAATAAAGAGGCTAAATTACTTCATTTGTTGCAAATAAATGATTGTCTTGCATTTTAATAACTTATTTAACCCAAATTAAACTTGAATGAAGTATAGATGCTTACAAAAACCTTTAATTTCAATGCAAAAACCATTTCCAACACCTTTATGGGTGTTAAATGCATTCAATTCCCTCTAATAACTGTGAAATTGATCAAAATTTGCATTTGTTAGTTGCATAAGATCATTTGTGTCAGGAATAAAGAGGCTAAATTACTTCATTTAATGCAAAAAAGTGATTTTCTTGCTTTTTAATGGCTTATTTAACCCAAATTAAACTTGAATGAAGTTTAAATGCTTACAAAAACTTTTAATTTCATTGCAAAAACAATTTTCTACACCTTTTGGGGTGTTAAATGCATTCAATTCTCTCTAATAAGTGTGCAATTGATCATAATTTGTATTTATTAGTTGCATAAGACCGTTTGTATCATTAATAAAGAGGCTAAATTACTTCTTTTCTTGCAAATAAGTGATTGTCTTGCATTTTAATGGCTTATTTAACCCAAATTAAACTTGAATGAAGTATAAATGCTTACAATAACCTTTAATTTCTACGCAAAAACCATTTCCAACACCTTTTGGGGTGTTAAATGCATTCAATTCCCTCTAATAAGTGTTCAATTGAACGTAATTTGCATTTATTAGTTGCATAAGACCATTTGTGTCACGAATAAAGAGGCTAAATTGCTTCATTTCATGCAAATAAGCGATTTTCTTGCATTTTAATGGCTTATTTAACCCAAATTAAATTTGAATGACGTTTAAATGCTTAAAAAAACCTTTAATTTCAATGGAAAAACCATTTCCAACACTTTTTGGGGTGTTAAATGCATTCAATTCCCTCTAATAAGTGTGCAATTGATCATAATTTGTATTTATTAGTTGCATAAGACCGTTTGTGTCATTAATAAAGAGGCTAAATCACTTCATTTCTTGCAAATAAGTGATTTTCTTGAATTTTAATGGCTTATTTAACCCAAATTAAACTCGAATGACGTTTAAATGCTTAAAAAAACCTTTAATTTCAATGGAAAAACCATTTCCAACACCTTTTGGGGTGTTAAATGCATTCAATTCCCTCAAATAAGTGTTCAATTTATCGAAATTTGCATTTATTAGGTGCATAAGACCACTTGTGTCATGAATAAAGAGGCTAAATTATTTCATTTCTTGAAAATAAGTGATTTTCCTGCATTTTATTGGCTTATTTAACCCAAATTAAACTTAAATTAAGTATAAATGCTTACAAAAACCTTTAATTTCAATGCAAAAACCATTTCCAACACCTTTTGGGGTGTTAAATGCATTCAATTCCCTCTAATAAGTGTTCAATTGATCGTAATTTGCATTTATTAGTTGTATTAGACCATTTGTGTCACGAATAAAGAGGCTAAATTACTTCATTTCATGCAAATAAGCGATTTTCTTGCATTTTAATGGCTTATTTAACCCAAATTAAACTTGAATGACGTTTAAATGCTTACAAAAACCTCTAATTTCAATGCAAAAACCATATCCAACACCTTTTGGGGTGTTAAATGCATTCAATTCCCTAAAATAAGTGTGCAATTGATAATAATTTGCATTTATTAGTTGCATAAGACCATTTGTGTCATTAATAACGAGGCTAAATTACTTCATTTCTTGCAAATAAGTGATTGTCTTGCATTTTAATGACTTATTTAACCCAAATTAAACTTCAATGAAGTATAGATGCTTACAAAAACCTTTAATTTCAATGCAAAAACCATTTCCAACACCTTTATGGGTGTTAAATGCATTCAATTCCCTCTAATAACTGTGAAATTGATCAAAATTTGCATTTATTAGTTGCATAAGATCATTTGTGTCACGAATAAAGAAGCTAAATTACTTCATTTAATGCAAATAAATGATTGTCTTGCATTTTATTGGCTTATTTAACCCAAATTAAACTTAAATTAAGTATAAATGCTTACAAAAACCTTTAATTTCAATGCAAAAACCATTTCCAACACCTTTTGGGGTGTTAAATGCATTCAATTCCCTCTAATAAGTGTTCAATTGATCGTAATTTGCATTTATTAGTTGCATTAGACCATTTGTGTCACGAATAAAGAGGCTAAATTGCTTCATTTCATGCAAATAAGCGATTTTCTTGCATTTTAATGGCTTATTTAACCCAAATTAAACTTGAATGACGTTTAAATGCTTAAAAAAACCTTTAATTTCAATGGAAAAACCATTTCCAACACCTTTTGGGGTGTTAAATGCATTCAAATCCCTCTAATAAGTATTCAATTGATCGTAATTTGCATTTATTAGTTGCATAAGACAATTTGTGTCACGAATAAAGAGGCTAAATTACTTCATTTCGTGCAAATAAGTGATTTTCTTGCATTTTAATGGCTTATTTAACCCAAATTAAACTTGAATGAAGTATAAATGCTTACAAAAACCTTTAATTTCAATGCAAAAACCATTTCCAACACCTTTATGGGTGTTAAATGCATTCAATTCCCTCTAATAACTGTGAAATTGATCAAAATTTGCATTTATTAGTTGCATAAGATCATTTGTGTCACGAATAAAGAAGCTAAATTACTTCATTTAATGCAAATAAATGATTGTCTTGCATTTTATTGGCTTATTTAACCCAAATTAAACTTAAATTAAGTATAAATGCTTACAAAAACCTTTAATTTCAATGCAAAAACCATTTCCAACACCTTTTGGGGTGTTAAATGCATTCAATTCCCTCTAATAAATGTTCAATTGATCGTAATTTGCATTTATTAGTTGCATTAGACCATTTGTGTCACGAATAAAGAGGCTAAATTGCTTCATTTCATGCAAATAA